>JAMKQA010001898.1:0-14971 GCA_024699735.1 Posidonia australis | reverse complement strand
ATTGAAAATTGATTTTGAGAAAGCTTTTGACAATATTAAATGGAATTTCCTGTTAGATTCTATGGCTGGTATGGGGTTTGGGGACAGATGGATCTCTTAGATCCGTATGTGCATATCCTCTGCTAAGTTTTCTGTATTGGTGAATGGTACCCCTAAATGATACTTTGGGGCAACCAATGGGTTAAGACAGGGTGATCCTTTATCCCCCCTGTTGTTTATTATTGCTTCAAATGTCCTAAATGCCATGCTGCAGTCTGCAAGGAGGAACAACCTGATCTCAGGGATTAATTTTCCTCATGAGGGCCCTTCCCTGATTAATTTGCAATATGCAGATGACACCTTGCTTTTTTTGCCCGATAGCACTGACAATTTGATTAATATCAAAAGAATTCTATGCTGTTTTCAGTCTTGCTCTGGGTTAAAAATTAATTTTCTTAAATCATTATTGACTAGTGTGGGGGTTTCCCAAGAAGAACTACTGTCTTCTTGTGAAATTATGGGATGTGTAAAGACTGATCTTCCCATCACTTACTTAGGCCTGCCTTTACATTATAAAAAAGCAAACAGTAATAGTTGGGCTCCTGTGATTAAGAAAGTCACCAAGAAGCTTTCCTCCTGGAAGGCCAGACAGTTGTCTTTAGGGGGCAGATTAATTTTGGTCAATGCAGTTTTATCAGCAATACCTACATACTTTATGTCTGTGCTGCACATGCCCTTGAAGATAGAGAAAAAACTGGATAGTTTAAGAAGTAATTTTTTGTGGAATTCCAATTCCCCTACAAAGAAAGGAATGCACCTAATCAGATGGTCCAATATCTGTAGGAGCAAGAAAGAAAATAGTTGGGGGATAAAAAATTTGAGGAGTTTTTGTGCAACTCTAAAAAGTAAGTTAAGTTGGCAATTTTTTTCAAGTAATAGCAACCCAGATTGAAAATCTATTGTTCGGGCTAACTATTTACATAGGGGCCCTGGGGCTATCTTGAATACTACCTCTTCCACCTGCTCACCATTATGGAGGCATATCAAAAAAGGGTTTAACTTTTTCAATTGCTTTTCTAATGTTACTGTGGGCAATGGTTACAATACTATCTTCTGGAGACATAAATGGCATAATGGAACTCCTCTGAGTATACTGTTCCGTGAACTTTATAGTATTGCTAGATTTAAAAAGGCTTCTGTTAAAAGAACCTTGCAGTTATTCAATATTGATTTCAACAGATTATTCTATTCAGTTCACTGTGATGCCTTTAATTCCAATATGCTTCAATTGCAGTTGGAGGGTTTTGTTAGTATTTTGCAGACTTTAACTTTGAATACAAGAGAGGATGAATTCTTTTGGATTCCCTCAAATAATAATACCTTCTCAGTGAAAGTTGCTTATCACCTTATAAATGATGGGAGTCTACGTAATGTTTTTTTCAAAAGCATTTGGAGGACTCAATCACCCCTAAAGATTAAGCTATTTGCATGGTTAGTCATTCAAAATAGGAATTTAACAAAAGAAAACTTACTGAAAAGAGCTTGGACCGGTTCCCCATTATGTATTTTCTGTTCTGTTAGCATTGAAAGTAATACGCATTTGTTTCTCAATTGCTCTTTTGCAAGGGAGATTTGGAGGTTCTTCTTGAACTCACAGCTTCACCCTCGTTTTTTATCTGTTGGAGACTTATTTTTATCCACCCTAAATCTTAAGCATTAGCTCTCTTTCCCTGGGTGGACTTTGCTTCTCTAGATCATTCTCTGATTGATCTGGAGAGAAAGAAACTGTAGGATCTTTCGCGATACTTATAAGACAGGTTCGTTGGTTATTAATGATATTATGTGTCTGATGAAATTTTGGGTGGTAAATCTTGTATCAGGTTTTGAGAAGGATGACATGCTTCAGTTTGTCTCTGCTATGGGCTCGCATTCTGAGGAACCTCTTGTTGCACCTTCTATCCCTTCTTTTCTCAGCCCATCTGGAGAGGCAACTGAGGATACCATGGATGAATGAAGTAGGCAGCCCATATATGACAAAAAGAAAAACAGAGATTTTTTGATGTATTACTCTTTCGTCCCATTTTTGTCATTAAACTGATGATACAATATGGCTTTTTTGGCTGAATAGCCTATGGGTCTGTAATATTACTTAACAATATGTTTCTTATCTGGCAATTGAGCCGAAGAAATAATACCTATCTATCTCAACTGTTAACAAAAAAAAAACAAGCAGCATAGACCATCTTTTGAAGCATAAACCTAGACCATAGCCTTTCTTAAGAGGATACCATATTTAAAGCAATAATGGATTACTTGTTTGTTCTCACATAGATTATGATGTGCAGTAACATGATTAAGATATCAAAGTAAATAAAATAATTTGCAAATTACAATATGCAGAAGAATATGACAATATGTAGAATACAATGGAAGATAAAAATATCTTTATCAACTCAGCCTAAAGATTGTTGTGACTTCTGAATTTGCTTGTAGAGCGAATTTATTGCTTTCTACGTTTTGACTTTCCTATGGTGGACCTTTTTTAAAACTCTACATCTTAACAAAAAGATCACAAAATCCATTCCACCTAGTTTTAATATTAAGCAACAATATATATGTTAATTCTTATATATACAATAATAAAGACAACTTCAATTTAGTATAAATATTAATTACCTCTCCTCTGTACATCAATGTAGAGGAAATGTCTTAATTACCAGATAATCATCGTGAGGCTTAGGATATTTGCCATTGTATCTGTCCTTACCTTATAGTAAATATCGTTCATCCTTTTTTTAATTAATTTGGTGAAAGAAACATGATAATCCTCCTTTGTACACCCAGGTGAAAGCGTAAACTTGCTTTATATAAATTCAACATCAATGTTAAATTAATATACTAATTGCTTATTACCAATAGTGTATCTAACATTCTTTCCTTCGCTTTTGAATACAAATGCATCCACCAATACTTGATGGACGATACATATGATCTAAAAAATTTTGTGATCTTGGACGAGATCTTGTTACTCCTATTGAAGTTACTGCATTTAAATTAAGTATAGAAAATAGGTAATAAGTTGACTAACACCAAATTAAAAAGGCATTATCAGTTGAACCGATTTCGTCGTCTCACTATCAGTTGAAGAGGATTCTGATTTCAAGAATTGGGGAGCCCTTAGGGAAGGGTCAAATGCTAAGTCAAGCAATGTAGAGATCTCTAGCCTGGACCTAGAGGTCTCAAAGATGATGCTGATGCATATGGGAGGTCTCTCCCCCTTCAACAAGTTCCTTGCCCTTGGAACTTTTCCATAGTGGGGTTGAAGTTGCCTCTAGGCAAAGATAGTTTTTCCTATCGGCTATTGTTTGGGTGGCTTTGGGACATGATAGAGGAAATCCATCTAGTGATAAAGAAGAGGAAACGAGCTACAGATTTCTTTGGTGCATGCCCTAACAAGCCGATGACACTGGCACGATCCTCCAGCCTACTCTACCTTTCATTAGGCACTTCAATTTCAATATTTTCTTCACTTCTCCTTTATTTTTGTTTAATTTATATGGTTTTACTTCATAGGGCCCAAGAGGAAGAATGCAAAGGTGGACATGAGCGACTTTCGCACCTCCAACCCCTCTCCACCATCTACCACTTCCAACTTTCTGCATTCTTCCCTGATATCTCAGTAGCTTCCCTTGACCACCTTGTTGTTGCCAAGTCCACGGTGACTCAGCCATTCCCCTATTCCCATGCCTATTCCATGGTTGTCCAGGTTGGTGTTGAAGGCTCACTAGTTCAAGGCTAATCCATCCCTTGAAAGGGCGAGTGACACGAAGGCGAAAATGAACAAGGCTCCCAAGTTGGTGCTTGCCGTGAATTTCCCTTCCTTTGAGCTGGGCCCCCTTGTTGGCAACTCTCGAGCCACCATCTAATGAAAGCCAATGCCAACATGGTAGCTTCAATGGAGAGGAATGATGTAACATTTGTACCTAGAATTAACCTAACCATGGTTTGGACTTATTGTCCAAAGTAAATGTAATTGTGTATTTGTAACCTGGATAGTGTGAAAATGATATGGATTTGTGTTGCACTCCCTTTGTTATATATATTGGTGTTTACCTCTGGTTTCCCTCTTTCATGTGATATTTTGGAATCTTGTGACCCATGCATGTGGACAAGACAATAAAGAGGAGATAATGCCAAATGTGCACAATAGAAGCCCAACTTTTCTTCTCATGCAACTGTCCTTAATAGCATTGGCTATGTGACACCACGCCCTACGCTCCTCCACACCCTTGCCATGCCTTGCTAGAGCTGGCCTAAGATTTTAGGTAGTAGAGGGCGACAGGTGGCAGGGGGAGATTATAAGAGAGGGAGGAGAGGTGATGGCATCAGGCATCAGAGGCAGAGAGTGGGTGAGGAATAAGAGAAGAAAGAAAAAAAAGGGAATAGAGGGATAGAGAGAGGGGTGGTCGTTGCCAATGGTGAAGGAGCTCACTAGAGGATGTGTGTGCAAAGGAGACTGTTGGAGAAGAGAGGCTCGCCAGAATCCATCATAGGGTACACACCCCATTTTAATTTCCTTCTGCATTTAAGTTTGAATCCCTAATAAATGGCATAGAAATTGGTTAAAATCCATGGAAAAGAGTAATATCACCTAGATCTAAGTGTTTTTGTTGAATCCATAATTTTTCTACAATTTATCAATGATTTTGATGGATTTTTCGAAGAATTTTCATAATTGTGCTACAATGATCTTAAATGGGTTTATCGACTTCTGATTTTTATATCCCGTGTTACACTTAATGGTTTTCAATGAAATTTGTCTTAAATAAAAGTAGACTTAGGATGCTTGCTTTAAGGATTTTTGCAAGATTTGTGATTCACCTGAAGTGGATTTTCTTAGGTCCCAACTGCAGTGAACGACAATTTTAGGGTAGATTTCACTATTTAGAAATTACCTGAAATTGCATACTGAAATTGTCCGATACATCGAATTAGGAGATTTCGACATACCGAACTAAACCAATATGCTAAACCAAGCCCTAAGCCTTTGCTCGTAGTTTTTAAAAGTGGAATTTTAAATGGTTAAATATGAGGATTTGATATGGTGTTTTCAATGGAAATCCTTGTGTTTTGAGTTAAGATTTTGGAAAGAGGATTCCTGTATTGAAAAGTGTTTCAAAGTGGTTTGAAAAGAGGTTTTTCGTAGTTTTTGGTTGAATCCATGTGACGATAGGGTCGTAGAGTACCTTACAACATGGTTGCTAACGACAGACACGAGTGAAAAAAAACCATGGCTCTTTAAGGTATTATAGGGTTCAGGTGAAAGAGACTAATCTAGTCTCTTTACTCGATGCTGATAGGGCCTAGAGTTGTAAGTCCTTGAGTGTCCAGGCACCAAGGGGTATCATGAGGATGCACCTCATGTGAGTTTTATGTGACTTGTGGAGTCATGGTACTGTGAGGCCTATAAGGCCGAAGCGAGTGGACTCCTGCGTAGGATGGTTCACTGCGGCAATACAATAGGGTTGAGGTTGGTGTCTCGCTAAATGCTTGTGACCTGATCGATCACCTATGGCTAGGGTGATGCGATGGATTTTCGACTGACTGTGTGTGTTTGGTTTTGAGCTAGGACTGGTATGTGGTTTTTATGATTTTTGCCAAATCCTAAAATTGTGGTTTTAGCTAGTTTCTAGCCAAGGTTTAATTATGATTGAGCTGTGTATTGGTTTCGATTGGAATCTAGTTGAGATTTGGTTTCCCAAGATACATGAATATTATTTGTGAAATGCATGGAAATTTTATAAGAAAATGAAAAGAAAAGTTTGCAAAGGCAAGTTTAAATGATTTTTTTCGTTGTGCTCGGTTCACTGTTATTAAGTACAGTTTTTATGCTTTATCATGGTTTTTGGTGGACACGTAATGGGTGACTTGAGGTCACTCATGCATTTTGTGCTTTGGTTTTTACGTGTAGATCCTGGTGCAATCCAATCCTAGTGTATATAGAGGAGCCACTAGCTACATACAAGGTTTTGGGTAGAGTTTAGTTATTTATTTATTTTATTTCATTTTAATTCTATTCATTAGATAAATGGGTAGTACTGATGTTGTTTGGTGATGCATCGAAGAGGGGACCTCATCAACTCAGTCACCACATGTAGCATGGTGGTACACCATCACACCTTTTGCTTCATGGATGTCCTTTTCATTCAACCTATTGTCATATGTTATACCCTTACAGACCATCTAACTGATGCTAGAGATGCTACACTTGATTTCCTCTAAGAGGAAGCCGATGCTAAGCTGGCTCACTAAACATCTGAACATTGGGAGGCTAAGCTCGACCGAATGTCTTGAGTAGACGTAACGTTGGCTCATCGAACGACATCCCCCTTGGTGATGTGCTTGAGTGTGGGTTCGTCTTGCAAAATAATAATTGATAGTAAAACTCGCTCACCGAGGGACCAAGCTTGGTTGGGTGAACCACTTGTATGGAGTCCAAGTCTAACGAAGCGATCCAATCATTGAGAGTTTGTTCTTGATCGACAAGACTATCAGGAGTCTAGGTTTGACCTGACGACCCACTCATTATTAGGCTAAGGTCGACCAAATGATCATGATTGCTAGGAGCTCAAGTTTCAAGCAATGACTTGCTCAATGTGAGGCTCAGCTCGATTAAATGAGGTGTTGTTGGGAAGTTGGGATCGATAGAGTAGGCTATTCCGTAGGCGTCTAGACCTAACTAAACAAGGGGTTGTTGGACGACTTGGCTCTACCAAACAACATCCCAATGAGGAAACAAAAAATGGAAAGATAAGCTCTCATTATATGTGTGTGAGTACAAGGGATGTATCCCAAATTACACATAATATCTTCAAAGGTTACAGGTATTCCATGTCCTCGACATGATAATGCCTTCAACTTCATCTTTGTCCGGTAGCCATTAGAGCTAGTATGCTCCTAGCCAAACGACTTCAAAGATTAGGTGTAAGCAATCCCATTTTGGTGAGAGCTTGCCCCTGTTCAAGTTATGCTAGGAGACGTCCGTTCGATGCAGTACAAGATCACCCACTCCCATCAACCACAAGTGGACCCTTCAGTTGTAGTACTTGGCCATTTTCTACTGCTAGGCTACTATTCAAAATTGTGCCTACAACAAAGCTTCCTCTAGGAGATTATTGTTGGCCCGACTATCTTCATCGTTTGCCTCTAATTAATAGCTTTGAAGCCTAGAAGGTGGGTACCTAGAGCTCGGTGGGAATGACTACCTCTGCCCCAAACATTAGGTGGAAAGGAATCTACCTTGTAGCTATTTTGACGGTCATCCAATAGCTTCACAAAACTTTTGGAACCTTGTCAGCCTAGGTGCCCACTAACCCCTCTAGTTTCTTCTTCAAGGTTTGGACAATCGATTGGTCACTTTGATGAGTCCATTTGTCTGAGGGTGGGCCAAAACGGTGGACTTCAACTTGATCTGATACTCTTCACAGAAGGCTTGAAAATTCTTGCTAGCAAACTGAGTTTCGTTGTCAGCCACTACAGGCAACAATAGTCCAAAGTAGCATATGATGTTTTCGAATACAAACTTTTGTGTCTAATGGTTTGAAATCTTGGCCACAAGCTCAACCTCTACTCACTTGGTGAAGTGAGCCACTACAACAATAAAGAACTTGAGCTACCCAGGTGCCCTAGGGAATGGGCCAACAATGTTGATCCCCATAAGGTGAAGGAGACCAACGATCTGATTGGTACCAAGTTGACCATTGGGATGTGCAACACCATAACAAACTTTAGCAAGGAACACAAACGTTGACTATCTTTGTGACCTTCACCTGGAGAGTTGGTCCCTTTGGATCACTCTACATCACTTGTTGGCTTTGAGGTTGGAGTGTTGTTGAACTAGCTAAGAGCTAGATGGCAACTAATTGAAGACATCTAGCCCTTAAAGAGTAGTCTATGAACAAGAAGAGAGGACAATTAGAAGACCCCCAATTGGTTGGCCAAAGGCACTTCAATGCCTAAGTTAGGGGAGATTAGGTTTAAATTGTGCTTACAAGTAAGAACTTTTAGGGAAGATTATAGGTGGAAATGAATCAATGTTTGAAAAAGATCAAGAAAAGATGAAAAAGATCCTTTACCTCATCCCAATAATGGGGCATTTATACCTAAAGGAGATAGTTGTGGAGCATATCTGCTAAGAGTATAGTTTTGGACACACGTCAGGCTCTGATGGGGATGCCATGAGCGGTAAGGTACTTCTACCAACGGTCAAACAACTTTAGTAGACTTGTCAGGTAACTTTGGCAAACCTGTTAGAGTAAAAGGCATGGAATGTTTAGAAAGATGTCATGGTGTGCCTTTTGGGATATTTGTTAGGTACCATTGAGGACATGTGGTGCTGTTGTGCACATAGGGATCCTAAATGCATTTATGAAGTACAAACAGGATCATGTGCTACCATTGAGGATGGGTGTCCAAGTTATGATTTCCAGCACGTAATGTTGTTAGAATGCAGAGTTGTACACATTACAATGCGTTGAAGGGGACCACGTCCTATAGCCTAAGAAGCTCCTAAGGGTTGGGATCTGACTAGCCTAGAGGTTGGGGGTTTGGTCAACCTTCCTGCAGTATGCCTTGGCTGGTTGAATTCCTAAGTACTTATAAGTCATTCACCAAGGTCTTTATGCTTTCCTGCAAAGTTTCTAAACATGCAATCTGAGTGTTTTTAGGCTATTTGTCTAGGTCATCTAGTTCAAGCTAGATCAAACAAAATATCCTACATCAATTATTATTTTATGTATTTACATTTCTAATAGGATTATATTTAAAGCTTAAACTTTACTACAATGTTGACATAATTAATTCATTTGGCATTTGCACTTTTTATTCATTTAAAGCTCAATTACCATTTACATGTTTTTAAGTAGAGATTAAATTTGTGTTCTGAAAATATTTGTAGATGCCATAATAGTTAATTATATTAAAAAATTTAGATTCAAGTGACTCAAACTGGTTGAACCACTGGCTCAACCGCTATAAAAAGTCCGATTAAGGTTGTTTGTTAGTGCCAATTCTATGTGGAATGTGCACGGTGCCAATTCTCCTGACTGTTGCACTATGGTCAGGGAGAGCATTGATAGGGGCAACTATGACATTGTTTGTTTGGTGGAGCACAAACTCCGTTCGGATGCATCTGTTAGTCGGTTTCTCTCAGACGTGTGGCCGGGTTCCATTATTGCCCACAATATCGTTGAAGCCCCAGGAGGCTGTATTTTGCTAATGTGAATTGATGTTGTCAAGCTGAATTGCATCCGTGTTTCTGACCAATCTATGTGCTTCGATGTTAGCAACGTGGTGAAGCCTTTCTAGCTTGTTGCTGTATATGCCCATAATCGCCCCCACAAACACCGTGCACTCTGGTCAGAGCTCGAAGGACTAGGCAAAGTGGATGATGCGATTGTTCTGGGTGACTTCAATTGTGTTCGTGAGACTGACCACATAGGCCCTAGTGTTCCGATCCAGTCGGCCATGGACGCGTTTAATGATTGCCTTGATCGAGAGGACCTGTTGGAGCTTCCGACTATCAATGGATGATTTACATGGTTTGGTAGATGGGACTCAACCGCTATCTACTCTAGGTTAGATTGGGTCTTCGTGTCGAAGGGATGGCTGGAATCCTTCCCTAGCTCCACCGCTATCGTTGAAGATCATCTGGTTTCTGACCACAGCCCTTTAGATATTATAACCACTAGGTGGCCCACCTACAGTTCATGGATGTTGTCAAGGAGGGTTGGCGCTTTACTGTGTCAGGAACGTCCATGTATCGCTTGTGCATCAAGCTTGCGAATACACAACGCTGTCTAGCACGTTGGGCCAAAGAGACTTTTGGGAACGTAAGTAAATTGGCTAAGCAACTTGCTGAGGACCTGAAAGACATCCAACGTCGGTGCCTGGAGGATGGATTCTCCACTGATGCTGGCTACCCCTTGGACCCTCGTGAAGATGCTCTACGTGCTAAGCTCCGAGACGTCCTCGCCCAAGAGGAGCTTGTTCTTCGCCAACAATCCAAAGTGCAATGGCTGGAGGCCGGTGATTGTAACATAGCTTTCTTCCATCGATCTCTTCTTCTCAAGCACGCCCGGAACGAGGTCAGAAGTTTAAGGATTGGGGAACATCTTGTTACTGAGCGCGGGGCGATCCTTACTGAGGCGCGATCCTTCTCTACTGATCTCCTGGCTTTGCCAGCTACACATGCCACCCTCTCGGAAATGCCCTAGCCTTCTATCTCTGACGACGATAATGTGTTTTTGCTCTCTAAGGCCAGCCTAGAGGAGCTTATGTCCACCATTTGGTCTATGAGTGGCAATAAGGCACGAGGTCTGGATGGCTTCAATATCCAGTTCTTCAAAGCGACGTGGGATATCATCAAGTGCGACCTGCTAAGTGCCGTCAACGACTTCATCCGATCGGGTAAGCTGCTCCAGTCAGTCAATCGCACCTCCCTCAAGCTTATTCCCAAAGTGGCTGCCCCTAACTCCCTTAATGACTTCTAGCCAATTGCCCTATGTAACGTCCTGTACAGCGTCCTATCTCGACTCCGTGCGCGACCGATGAAGACGCTTCTCCATGGCCTCATCGACCCAGCCCAGCATGCGTTTATTAAGGGTCACTCACTATCGAACGCCTTCCTATTGGGCCATGACATCATTAGTGGGTTCCACCTCGATAGAGATTCCCCTAAGATGGCTGCTCTCCTGGACCTCCGAAAGGCTTTCGACACCCTCGACTAGTCTTTCCTCATTGGGGTGCTTCGCCAGATGGGGTTTGGCTCTCACTGGTGTGGATTAATCCAATCTATGCTTCGATCAACCATGCAGGTGAATATCAACGGTAGACTGTCCAAACCCTTCGTAAACGCAAACGACCTGCACCAGGGGGACCCGATTGCCCCATACCTATTTATCATCGTGATGGAGGGCCTCTCTTGTATGCTCTGTGTTGCTGTCCAAAACCAGGATATCTCTCCCCTACGACGTGGTCAGTGGGCTATCTCCCACATCCTTTTTGCGGACGACCTCTTTATCTATGCTAGGGGAGATGCGCACTCTGCTTCTGGCATTCGCAATGTGCTTGACCAATTTGCCAGTTAGTCTGGTCTTTACATCAATCCTGCGAAGAGTGTGGTGTTCCTTAGTGGCTCGCGTATGAGTTCAGATTGTATCCCGGATATCCTTGGTGTTCCGCTTGGCTCCTTCCCTACAACGTATCTTAGGCTCCCCTTGACGTCAAAGCACCTTTCTGCGAGTATTTGTAGACCATTGATCGACAAATTCAGTCACTGGCTCGCGGGGTGGTGCTCCTCCCACCTCAGTTATGCTGGCAGGTGCGTGCTAATATGGGCGGTTCTCTTGGCGATTCCCTTGCACTAGATGGCAGTATTCAGGCTCCCCACTTCTACCCTCCTGGATCTTGAACGTGTGGCACTCCACTTCCTCTGGAAGGACAAAGGGTTGCCTACAGACTCCTGGGCTACATGTTGCAAACCACTTGATGAAGGTGGGTTGGACTTCTGTAGGACTCGCGACCTAAACAACGTTGCAATGCTTAAGAGGTCCTGGCGGCTTGTTAATGCCTCAGACAGTCTCTGGAATGGATGGTTTCGCTGTAAATAATTGCACCACTTTGATATTTGGTCTGTGCCTACCTCGCGTCGGTTCTCCTGGGCTTGGCGCAACATCCTCGCTGTTCGGAGCCTCGCAACACCACTGATCGAGTAACCGACGGGTCACTAGATTCCTAATCTGGAGCGTGGGTTCTCCTCTGCTTCAGCCTGGGAGGTCATCAGGGATCGCTTCGATAAATGTTCCTGGACTTCTGTTGTTTGGTTTGCTGGCCACATTCCGAGCATGTGTTTATTGTTTGGCTGGCCATGCAGGGAAGGCTTAAGACTCAGGATTGCCTCTGTCATTTTGGGTTGGCTATTGTCTCCAAGTGTGTGCTGTGTAAGTGCGGGTATGAGGATCAGCCACATCTTTTCTTCGATTGCCCCTTCTCTACTTCTGTTTTGCATGCAATGAAGGTGTCTTTCTCCCTCCTGCAGGCCATTGATCTGGCCTCTCTCCTAATGGGTTGCATTCTCTCGTCGATTAATCAACGTAAGACTAAACTCCAAATAGTGGCTACTATTGTCTAGTACCTTTCGGTCGAGCGGAATGGCCGTTTTTTTGATAAATCATTCTAGATCAGACCATTGGATATCTTGTGGCCCATGTTGCAAGCATTCTGAAGCTTGCGATCTCTACGCCTAATTTCCACTATAGTTGGGCTTAGTTTTGGTTGGGTCGGACTGTGGGCTGTGTTCTTTGGTCTAGTCTATGTATGTGGAGTGCACTTTCATTTTGCTGGAGGCTTGGGGGTTTGTTTGATGTTGCCATATACTTGTGTCAATATGTAATTTGTACATGTTGCCATGTACTTAAGGGCTTACCCTCCTTTTACTTTACAAAAAAAAAAAAAGGGTTGTTTGTTAGTTTAAAGTCAATGTATGAGATCATCACTAATTAAACCAAGGTTAAACCACTTTGAATCGAAATCAAACCTGTGCTGGTGGTTCGTTCTTAAAACATCAGTTTGCACCATGTTGCGTGCTGAAATATTCTAGGAGTTTGCTTTGGAACCAACTTTCCTCGTAGTAGCAACATATTGTATATTATTTTGTGCACCACTTGTCCTTATATTGGTGAACTTGTGTAGTTAGCAACTGACCCATAGAATCAATCTAAGTAATCAATAGAACTAGTTTCCCAATCAGCACCCAACGCCTAAAAAAATATAGTCGTAAACGTTTTAGAATCTAATTAACTGAAAAGGAACAATTCTACAGTTAACATTTGAGAAAATTGTAAGAATAGAATGATAAACATTAACATTTGATGATGTCATAAGAATAGAATGATAAACATTAGCAATTCTACACTTAGACATTTGAGCTATTTATTGACCGCATAAAAATATAATTGGCAGATATCCATCCATCGCCATAGAAAGGAAACTACCCAACTACTAAAATCTTTTAGCAATAATGATCCAATTCGCTAATCAGAAAATCCAATACCATTCACAAAAGCCTTCAGATTCCTATCGGAAGAGCCTCCGTCCTTGGTAGCATCCGTTGCGTTCTCCTTCAACATCTGTGCCTTCCTTCGGATCTCCACCCCAGTCTCCTCTTCCCCCATGACCAAATCCAGGCACCTCCTGAGCTCCCTCTCCTTCACCACACCCTCCTCATTCACCTCCAGTCTCACTCCCGTACCCCACAACCCCTCGACCAGGCTCGCGTTTGTCGGCTGGTCCGTCCACTGCGGGAACGCGACCATCGGCACACCGCAAGCTATGCTCTCCAACGTTGAGTTCCAACCGCAGTGCGTCACGAAGCATCCGACCGAACTGTGGGACAAAACATCCACCTGTGAGCACCATCCCACGACCATCCCCGTCCCTTCTTCTCCCTTCTCCTCTACCTCCACCCCTTCCCTGTCACCCCTCACCACCCACAGGTACGGCCTCCCGGACTCCGCAAGAGCCCTTGAGAACTCCTCCTTCTGCCTCTTGTCCAGGAAAATTACGCTGCCGAAAGAGAGGTAGACAACCGACTTCTCCGGCCACCTGTCCAGCCACTCCATGTATCCTTCGGCTGCAGTAGTACTGTTCTTCTTCTGTGGGAGCAAGGGACCAACTGGGATGAACTCCAGTTTGCCCTTTTCAGATGCTGCATTAAGCACCTCATGCTCCAGCGATTCGAACGAATTGACGAGAAGTTGCGGCTTCCTAATTCCCGAAAGTCCAGCTTCTATCTCCTCGTCTAGTATCTGATACATTTCCTCGAATGAACGGAAGAGGATGTCGTAGTTGTCGGTGTCCGACCTCGAGAGGGAAGGGACAAGGAAGGAGGGAAGGTCCTGGACCTTGAGAGGAGGCAAACCTGGCAGAGTGATTTCAAATGAGGGGTCTTGGTTGTGGGAGTCGATGAGGGTCTTGTATTCATGAAAGTAGTGGTAGTAGACAGAGAAAACAGCAACTGGTTGTATCCAGAAAAGGAAGGAGGGCAGAGCGAGGTCATGGGCCACCTTGGCAGCCCAAGAGAGGAGGATGGCGTGGATGATGCAAGTTACGGCTGGTTTGTTGGCCGTAGCAGGAGCTGATGCGATGGACCTGAGGGTCTCGTACCCAATGAGCTTTATAGACGACATGTAGTCCTTGCCCTTGTCTCTTGTGCTGTCGAAGCCATCATCATAGCCGTCCGAATAGGGACAATAAGAAAGAAGGGGGTCGTTCGGATCGTCGAGGGGAAACTGGGGGTTCGTCGGAAACATTAAACGGTGGCCGGAGATGGCGGTAGAAAAGGTGACATGTGCTCCAGTACCGGTGAGGCGGCGTGCAAGTTGGAGTACTGGGTTCACGTGGCTCTGTACGTAGAAACAGACCAGCAAGAAGTGCTGCTGCTTCTGCTCCATCTCTTCCCCTCCTCCTCCTCCAGCTGCTGCCGCTGGATTAGAATAGCATTGTAACATTTATAGGGACAGTACACTCCTGCTGCCAATACTCTCAATAAACCTCTATTTATAAAATTTATCCTAAAATCCTCGCAAATGTACCTCACAATGGTTTTTTTCTCACAATGGTCCACAAGAGACGAGGATACGTACCTCACATTCATAAACCTTTGCTCTACTGCATAAATGAATGTTGGCTTCTTGCATCATGTGGTCATCCGCATTGAGAGGTGTTGTATTATACTTCGAGGCAAGATCACTCAATGACGTGTTGTGACCCATGTGGCCATAGTTTGGCTTTGTTCTAAATTTCATTCTCATTATTAATTTGCCGGTTTGGAATTTTCATGGAAGGCAGAAGCATGAAGCATCACATGCAATCTTCATGTATATATACCATACCCCCTCCACCATAATTGACCAGTTGAAACTGCATCTTGGAA
>JAMKQA010001897.1:0-17353 GCA_024699735.1 Posidonia australis | reverse complement strand
GTTGGATTTTTAAGTGGATTTAATTGGATTTTGTTTGATTAGGGTTCTTGTTAGGGTTTTGTTGGATTTTAGCTGGATTAATTGTTTTATTTGCTTTTCAGTGAATTTTAATGGGTTTTAGTGTTTTATTGGGTCATGTGGGCTAATGTGAACTTAATTGGGCTTGTGTGGACTAGGGTTTTGATGGTCGCGACCAGAGCATCAACCGGAGGATCCTGCTGCCAAATGAGCTCAAAATTGGGGTGTCTACAAGTACAATCTAGGCTTAGCAAGCATTCATTCAACCTTTAACAAGCGAATCAGACTAGAAAGACCGAGTTTCTTGAGCGTACCGGAGTGCCTAATACCTTCCTTATACGTAACAGGAATCCTTACCCATCCTCTGGTTTGTAGACATCTGGTCTTTTCATTTGCATCTCATGTATTCATCCTTTTTTGTGGTTTGTTTGTGATTTTCCTCGTCTTTTCCTTAAAATACTAGGTGGCGACTTTGAATTTTTGTCTTATCTTATCTTACGTCTTTGCCATCCTGGCATGACTGTGGCCTCCTCCCTCTGCTACAACTCTGTGCCAGATTCCCAAGGAGGCATGGTCACACATTGTTTCACGCTCATGTTTTCAACATCTTTTAGCATCTGCATTTGCATTGCTTTAACGAGTCATGATTTTTGGTGCATCCGCCGATTAAGTGGCTCACGCCAATAGTATACTCCACTTTCCCGCGACACCAAGTGGTGTTTTAGTCATTCCTGAGCATTGGTCTCGGTTCCATCTGTCCCTCGACCTCGCTCAAGAAGGGACTTCTGTAGATACCCCACTTTGGTAGCCACTCGTAGGCAGATCTCTCTGGAGGAGCACATCGACAGTATTGAGGCATTTTCCTACTCCCAAATCATTCCAAAACCACTCCAAATCAACCCTAAAACCTCCAATCCAGCCCAACACCTTAAACTTTCACTTAATCACAAGCCTGGGTCCATTTGATGGCCTAGTAATCAAGAAACAATCCTAGATTCTAGCCAACAAGGCCTGGCAAGGGTCCAACGATTGTCATTGGCGAATCTCTATGGTGATTCTAGCTGACGATCTGCATTGGCAAATATAGGTGGTGCAAAAAGCTGGTGAATGCCCTGTTGTAGTTTCAATTGATAGAGGGGTGTAGATGTCTTTTCGCCTTGAGTGATCACCCAATTCTCTCATAGCATTGGCCAAGGAAGATACGGGCATGTACTACAACATCCTGGGACCGTCATACACTTATCCCAACACCTCAATGGCCATTAAACCCCTTTGAATTCATCTCAACCATCCTTTTAAAATGGTCATTCATCTACGGTTTGAATTCAACACCCACTCCTATATAACGACGACCACCCCCACGTAGCTCTCTCTCTTGGCACTTTCTTGGCCCCCCTTGAATCCCTATACACCCAGCATTGAGCATTAATCCACCTTAAGTAATTATAGCTAGCTTCGGCCACCTCATCGTCAATTTCGACCACCTAAGCTAGTCATCACCAGCCAATCAACCATAGCACCACTACAAGACTATAACAACCATGATTTGATCATCCACAATTCCTACATGGCCCCCTTAGGCCAGCCCTTTCACTTCTGACCCCTAAGACATCACACAGACCCATCCCTGGCTGAGCAATGTCTTTACTGGCTGGTCGATCACAATCGGAACCAATCAAGCCTGTCACAATCCTCCATGCCACGAATTATCCAAGCCGTGACATCCTCACACTCATCAGCTCTCACACAACTTCCAGCCACCACAAACAAATAGCCCTCCCTTGCCTCCAATGCCCACGATTGAAGACGAAGCTGCTGTGAGTCGTCGGGAAGGACAGCTACCCATAGGTAAGCCCCTTTTCCCTGTGGTTTATTACTGCTTTTTCTTCCTTGATTACATTGCATCTTTAGCCTATTTTTTCTTATGTGAATTTTCTATGTTTGCATCATTCTCCATTCCATGCATTCAATCACATTTCGGAACGCTGATGATGGGTTCCCATTGCCCGTGCATGATCGAAAGCCAATGAGCATGTGGTGACCCATCTGGCTTGTTCCAAATCATGCTCTGACCTCCCTGAACCTCTTTGGATGCCCGCTTGTAGTTCGACAACACCTGCATGGTCGGTCGAGCTTGCGGCATCCGATAGAGCACAGTGAGGACAGTAGCCTTCATTCATCTCATGCATTCACATCATACTTGCATGTTCATCCTCTAACTTAACCCCTTAGACCTCTGGAAGCATTGGGAAGCTTCGCTGGAGCCAAAAGGCTGAGTTCTCAATCATGGCAGACGAAAGAATCCAACTTTGACGAGCTTGGATAGGTGGAATCATCCATGCATTCATACTAGTATTTGAGCATCCAGGCATGTTTATTTACACCCTCTTATGCTTCTTGTGTATTTTACATGCACATTACATTGCTACATTATGATCTAGTGTGATGGAGAGCTCAATATCTTGTTCTGCAATTCTGGTGGCAAATCCTAATGGTGCATTTAGGCAGTGACTTCTTTAAGCTTCTACTCCCAACGAGTCAAAAATTGGTGGTGCGAACCACAGGTTCAGAGCAAACTGCACAACTAAGCACCTTGTTTCTTGCTGTTTTGATTTTGCTTTTATGTCTTTGCATACTTATCACTTGTTATCTTTATTTGCACATCTTTGTCTACATTGCATGGTTTTTTGAGTTTTCTCAGCATCCACTCTTGATTTGTTTTACATCTTGCGTTCATACATGTTTCCTTCGACTTCTTCATTTGCCTTGCACAATTTCCTCATTGTTTTCCAACTTCTACATTCATCCATAGGGCAATGACGCTTACTACTCAGCGTTCTTTTGGCTAGCACATTGGTGCCATGGTCTAGAGCTCGTGTAATGCTAATGAGCATTAGTTTGCATGGTTTTCCTCTCATCTGTCTCATTTGCATCAACATGGTGTGAGGCATTCATCCATTTAGAGTAAGCAAGTATGCATGATCATTTGGCAACACAAGCGAGAAAATAGCCTAAGAAAGACCGACTCATCGAGCGTATGAGGGTGCTTAACACTTTTTCATGTATAACAGGAGTCCTTACCCTTTCTCTTGTCCACTATGACCAATGTGTTGCATCCATTAGGCATAGAGCATGCACACATTCATTTGCATCCATTTGTACACATTCACATCTTTTTTTTCTTGCATTTTTATGCAACAGGTTTTCCTCATCTTTCCGATTTTTGAAAAGATTAGGTGGAGAGTTTCTTTTTCCCTTATCCTTTACTCTTATTTTCCTTGGTGTTTTTGAGTCAAGTATCCTTCCTCGGATTCACCATCTTCGTTGTGACCTTATCGATTCACGAGTTTGGTTTTCATACCAGAATTGCGAGTCCTTGTCTGCTGGCATGCTTACACCATGTCACATGTATTTGACAGCGATAACCCATGAGAGATAGTCCCCTTCAAATATCTAAGTAGTCTTTTTAAGGCTCCCCATTGACTATTAGATGGACTACGCATCATTTGACTTCGTTTGCTGACGGAGGAGTTATCTAGTCTAGTAAAAGACAAATATTACAGGCCTGCTACCATTTGTCTATAGAGTAGGATCTGAAAATGGATCATTATGATCCTTTTTAAGTACCATAGTAGTAGACATTGGAGTAGCCATAGCCACTACAAGAAAATAGCTTTTTACAGATGGCCTTGGTTGTCGATAAAAGTGTATAAAACCTTTAGTATAGATATAGTAACGGTCACTTGACGATTAACTGACAGCCAGCTAAAATTCCATCACTAAATAGTATTGTGATGCTTTTTTGTGACTGTCAATAAAAGTTGTTTATTGTGATGCTTTTTTTCGTCGCTATACATTTTCTATTTACCAATAGTCACTATCGTAACTACCCCAAAAAAATAACTTTACTGATAGCTAAAGAAATATAAATGTCACTAAATATCAAAATTTATCGACACATTTTTATTTCTTTTATCATTAATTAAATGTTATAGTGACAGTTTACTATATAAACTATCACTATATTAATTATTTACTGACATCTTTTAATTTCTCATGTTAGTACATATATATTATAATGACGGTTAACTACATGCTTTGTCAGTATATTAACCATTCATTGACATTTTTTTATTTGTAACATTAGTAATTACATATTATAATGATAGTGAATTAGATAACTATATCGAATGGTTGCAATAACAAACATTAATTAAGAACTATTTGCATTACATAATTTGTTTCAAATATACATCACATAAATTGACATATACATAAATACCAACCATTTACAAACACGTTTGATACAAAAGATTTTTTTTTTTTGAGTTGAAAAGGGAAATGTCACAAGTGTTTTATTAAAGAGATCCGTTTGGAAGACAACATTTTAACACATAATTTGTTTATTTTACAAATAAGTTGACTTCCTCGTCTTTCTCTAGAAGCTCAATTTGCATAGGGAAGGCCATTTATCAGAGCCCAGTATCATACCTTTGCATTATGAAACACCTCTTCACATGCTAAATCATCCCACTAAGCCACACTCATATGAAAGGACGTCATCGTCTTGGACTCCAAGAGTTTCCTCTATGAGATTGATCCAATACCTGATAGCAAAATTTCTTTTCCCATGATGGAACAATTGGTTTCCAACAACTTGTATGAAATTGAAAGTTGTAAGTACAAGATACAAAGGAAATATGGCTAGAGCGTGAATAATAATAAATTTAAAAAAAGCATTACATAAAAACCAAGAACCAAAATGACTGATGTTGGAGCACAAAGAAGCAAAAGTAGGATGCAAAAATGAAAAAACAACAAAAACCAGTTTCCCACATTTTGAAAAAAAACTCAAAACAATAGGAAATACAACAATAAATTGGATAGGTGGTTGAGCACGCAACATAAGAAGTTTAGGAGAGAATAATATGTTTAAAATCATGTTACCTAAGAAAACAAACTACAAATGTGACATGCATTCTTACATGGAGATCCCAAATAATTATAAGATGATATGAAAAATTAAACATCAAACACATGAAGATGCGAGATAATGATAAGAAGACAAAAAGCACTAACCAATCAAATAAGTAGTGACATCATTGTTCTGGAAATCAAATTCGCTAACAGAAATGCAATCAGTTATGGAGTTCTCATATAATACAAGTCATCAGAGAAGATTCAAGTTTAGACACTTACTTGTAAGGATGTTTAGAGAATGGAATGAGGTCTTTGAAAGTATTTCCTAGAAGAATACGTGACTGCAAAAAATCACATGAAATGTGAGGAACATGAATATGAATGATAGACATAGCATGCTAGTGCAAAGCAATAACAAAGAAAACAGCTAGTGCAAAGCAAGCCTCCATGGAAGCAGGGAAGCAGTCTAGAATTCCCCATCCATAGCAACAATTGCGGCGACCAGCCATGCATGGATCATTGTTGTTGAAGATGAACAGTGCAGTATAAGCCCAAAAAATCCAACAATTGTCCTATAGTCAAAGTGGCCATGCACGCACGCCCACCTTAGTTCAAAAGGAGAACGAGCGATTACAAAGCTTGACAGAACAGAAGATCATCTCACGCATTATTCCCTCGACTTCTCATGACTTTAAGGCTTTCTTCAATGCAGTTGACATGCGGCTTATTGTCCTGCCGGGATTGACTGGTGGAGTGGAATATCACCCAATCTGTGTGATACGGTAGTTCGGTTACCAGCAAGATGCCTTTGTTCTGGAACAAATGCCAGCACCATTCAAATAATACCCCCTAGGCTCCTACATTACGACCAAGGAGCTATCTCGCCTACTCAATGGCTCCATGCGATCAAAAGATCTTGCAGTCGTAGAGGGGAAGAGTTGCACAGCAGATTATGAAGCCGAAGTCGAAGAGACCTGGCCAATCTGCAGCGCCGCCCTTAGCCGGATGCTCTTTGCCAAAACCTCAGGCTCCAAGAGAACCAGAGATGATCTTGATTGATTGATCATGGTTGATGCAGAACGAAGATCGCCACCCTAACAACATGTGCAAGACTAGTGCCAGACTCTGCTTTCTTCTGCCTATCGGCTTGGCATTGGGGACCATCCAGATAATAGCCGAGTATCTCTTTTTATTGCCACCAATCTGGACGAAGGAAGTCTTCACAACTTCTGTGCTAGAAAAGGTGGCATGTTCCTTTTACATTTGAGATTTTCCCATCCACGGTTTGTTCCAATGGGACAGATCCTGGTGTTCCTTTACATTTGAAATTTTCCTATCCACGGTTCCTTCCAATGGGACGGATCCTGGTGTTCTTTTACATTTTGAGATTTTCCTATCCGTGGTTCGTTCCAATGGGACGGATCATGGTGTACTTTTACATTTGAGATTTTCCTATCCACTGTTTGTTCCAATGGGACGGATCCTGGTGTTCTTTTACATTTTGAGATTTTCCTATCCACGATTCGTTCCAATGGGACGGATCCTGGTGTCCTTTTACATTTAAGATTTTTTTATCCACGGTTCATTCCAATGGGACGGATCCTGGTGTTCTTTTACATTTAAGATTTTCCTATCCACGGTTCATTCCAATGGGACGGATTCTGGTGTTCTTTTACATTTGAGATTTTCCTATCCATGGTTCGTTCCAATGGGATGGATCCTGGTGTTCTTTTACATTTTGAAATTTTCCTATCTACGGTTCGTTCCAATGGGACAAATCCTGGTATTTCTTTTACATTTTGAAATTTTCCTATCCATGGTTCGTTCCAATGGGATGAATCCTGGTGTTTCTTTTACATTTTGAGATTTTCCTATCCACGGTTCGTTCCAAGGGGACGGATCTTGGTGTTTCTTTTACATTTAAGATTTTCTTATCCACGGTTCGTTCCAATGAGACGGATCCTGGTGTTCCTTTACATTTGAAAATTTTCTATCCACTGTTCGTTCCAATGGGATGGATCCTGGTTTTCCTTTAACAATTGAGATTTTCCAAATCCCAACAAACAAAACTAAACTCCATTTACTATGCATCAAGATATAAAATCGAAAAGGCAGAAGGGTCAAAATGACCCAAAACGCACCAACTGCCATAAATAACCATAAATACCACAATAAATTCCCAAAAATTCTAAAACATTAAATTTAGCCTTGATTACCTGCATCCTTGGCATTTCTACCATTTTACATGATTTCTACACATTAAATTGGAGGTACGTACTTGAAAATGACCTCTGACGACCACCGACGAATTCCAGCGAACTCTGGCCGCCCCGCAAGTCCTTTGACACTCCATGGCCCCAAGGACGTTGCTCTGGAGCCTCCCGCACTGCCATGAGCCGCTGCGAGCCTCCACCTCCCTTCTCCCACTCTTGGCTCCCTCTTTGTCTCCCACACCCACCCGTAGTGGAAGGAGGAGTGAGGAAGAAGATGGAGAAGAAGTGGAGGGTGAAAAGAGAGGAGGAAAAGAAAAGAGGGAAGAAGGTTGGGCTTGGCTGGAGTTCCGATGGTCGAGGAAGGCTCACCCCCCTACACACATTAAATACGTGGGGAAAGAGGTTGTCGTGCACCTGCCCGCCAACCTCCGGTAGGCTCACACCAGCCAGTCCCAGGCCACCCACTAGCCCAAGGCACGCACCAACAGCTCCTCGCACCAACCACCCAACCACTGGCCCACTAGCGCGGGCCCACATAGACCTACACCTCGGCCCACAAGCACAGTGCCACAATGCACAGTGCCAAACCACGCACAGGGACACACAAACAGAAGCTGGCCCACGAGGCCCAAGCCCAAAAACACAAAACCACACAACGGGCCTCAGAACAGTAACACCCATCCAGGAATAAAATTCATAAAATGTAAATAATTACAAAAATGAATTTTATGGGTGTTATAGGTCATCACCGCACACTAGGAGCACACCTCCCACTGTCAAGCTGGTGAATCACATTACATCAGCTCAACAAGGATAGCAACCTAAGAAGAAGTGAGGCTGTCGCGTTGAAAGTGACTACACTCCACAAGGTGAGCCGCTGAGTGCTGTTTTTCCTCAGGTTGTGTTGCTTCTGAGACTCCCAGATCCGCGTCCTCCACCAACTCCACTCCCTCCATGGTACGATGCGAGCGCATACTGCGATTATCACGAGCCCTGGGGCATTCGATTGATAAATGCTACACTCTACGGGACATCGTTCAGAATCTGATCGACAGTGGGACTATTGCTGTTGACACGCGAGGCACAACACCCGCATCCATATCCTTATCCTCACCAGCATCTAGTTCAGCACACATTACACACACCACCATTGAACCAACATGTCTCGTTGCGTCAGTTTAGTAAGGGTAGTAACAACGGCAAAGGCGGCCTAGCCTTAAGGAAAGAGACTTCACCCTACTCGGGGATTCGTTGAGCGACATCTTTCCTAAAGTTGCGCCATTCCTGTGGCTATCGGAGATTCGTCCACCACTGGACCTACTTCCTGGGTAGTATAAGACAAACTTGTTCTGCCAATTCCATCACATTCGTGGACATTCGACAAACAAGTGTTTCACTCTCTGGAATGCTGTCTAGGATTTGATTGACAATGGGGACATTGTCGTCAACACACAGGAGGCAGCACACACATACACTTGCACACACACCCGCACACACACATGCACACCCTAGAATAGCCGACCTTACCGTGTCTAAGCCTACAAGCTTCGAGGATACTGGAACTTCAGGGTTTTTTTCCTCTTTCTCCTAGTTCTTTCCCAGGGAATCCATCAAACCTCATTTGCTTAGTTTGTCCTCTCTCAGCTTCTATCTGGCAACACTCTTGTATACCACTCTGGTTCTTGCTCCTCATTTGCTTAGTTTGTCCTCTTTTCTTTTCTCAGTTCTGTCCGACGACACTCATGTGTGTCACTCTTGTTCTTGTCCCTCTGTAGGGGGGCTTGACCTAAAGTTTGCCAGTTTGCCATGCACCGATCTGACCTAGCACGCAAATACCCTGGATCAAGTAGGAGACAACCATCCCAGCAGATGTCAACTCCAATAGAGATACAGTCCTAATGTCACCAGCAGATTCAACATTCACAGTGACAGTCTTAGTTCCAATAATGCTTTTGATAGCCTCAGATACATCTGCATTGATTCTGATTTCCAGTGGCATTGCTAGGAGTTACTATGAACCCCCATGGCATCGACAAATAGCAACAACAAGGACTGGAGTTGTATCCTTTTCCTTTGTTCCCTTTGTTTTTCTTTTAGCATCACCATATACCAAAACACAAAAAAAAAGCACAAAAGTTGAAAAAAGAGAAAAAAAGAAAAAGAAAAAAACACAAAACAGGAGAAAACATCAAGAATAATTAAAAAGGGTAGTTTGCTTGTCAATAATATTCTGCTCGATGATGAAAAATTGTAAAAGCTCATCAACGTCAGAATGGATTATCCCTCCTCAGTTGTCACTACTTAGACAACCAAGTTAGCAAGGGAGCCACCAAACATCAAAGCCAGACGAAATGTCCAAGCTCCGCAAGGATCATGCACCTCCAAGAGGGAGAAAAAATGTTAGGGGTGACTGAGAGTGTGAGCCAGAAAAGAAAACATACATTCACAAGGACATAAAAGAATAGAGAAGACAGAAGGCGAAGACAAAAGTCAGCCTAAGAGTGAAAGGCGTGCATTGTAGCTCTACCCTTACCATACCTTGGAGAGGAGTTGGAGTATGCACTTAGTAAAATCACACCTTTGAGGGACTGACCCACCCTCTTGCAATAAAGGCCTCCTGAATAGATCGGGCGCTTATTACATCCAAGACAAGGTTAGAGTGAAACCGCACGTCTATGAGGGAGTAAAAGAAAAGACAATGATATTGAAAAGAAAAAAGCAGGTGCAGGACCTTAAAGAGTTTGGCATGGAGCCAGGTCCATTACACTACCTTACAATGAGTTTGAGTGCCACCACTACCCAGCGAGAGCCACCATATGACTTGCGAGTCTTTGTAGTGGCAACTGAGTCGAAGATGTCATCTTCTTTTAACAGGCATATAGCTTTCCAGCCTAACTGAGGGCAAACAAATAGCTGAACTAAACAAGCAAACGATCCAGATAATGAACTCATTAAACGAGTGAAGTGGTGAATGCAGAAAACGAGCAACTAAAATCACAAGGCATGCATTCCTTGATCAAACAAAAAATTCACTCTTAAATAACTAAATTGCTCACAATAATAGAGTTCACAACAATAACAATAATCATCATAGCCTTGCTTGGATGAATCTTTTTGTTTGCATATAGACTTGTTCAACAGGATTTGTGCCAAGTGCTTTTAGCCAAGGACATTTCAGCTCCTCAGTAGTCAAAGTGCATAAATAGTAAGGACACCAGTTAGTGTACAAGCTACATGGACGTACAAAATCAATAACACGACAGCAATTTCTCCACAGTAGTCCAGGTGTGGTAGACAATATTTGGGGAATGTCCGAGGTTAACAAAGCCAAGTATGTGTTTGCAGCCAGAGCACAATGACATAATAAGTAATAGAACAGAGAATAGCTAGCCTAAGACAGACTAAGATTTATCATTATCATCTTGTCATCGGTGTATAGCCCTAGACAGTGGATGAATATACATGCCTTCAGTCAGTGAGCAAATGTGTCTCTGGCCTCAACCAAAATCAGCCTTGACCACTTCAGTGATTCAAAGTACGCCCACAGTCACAATCAAATCCTCAAGTATCCTCAAGTGGTGCCCAACACTTCCCAGGGTAGCCTGATTCGATGCCAGAGGCATCCATTTTGCCTTGGTATCTACTAGTCTGGCTTCTGTTTCCATTGAGCATCATTCACCTTTATGTTAGGGGCATGTTAGCTGCTCTCTGGCTGGGCTCACACAATCTGTTACATGGTTCATCAAGGGAAAGTCAGTTGTTCTCTGATAAGGACCTACACATCAAGTGATTAGCGGAGATGACAGCATGACTGTGGACTCTATGCAGCAATCCAGAATTTGGCGAATACAGTCAGGAGAATGTCCTATAGTAGCACGACTAAATACAGAGCTATCTAAACACCACGGTTGAACAGAACACACCCCAAACATACCAGTCAGAGGCAGACTACAATCCCAATCAAAGGCCTTTATCGAGTTGCCTCGATTCCTTCCGCCTTCCAAGTACAATACTGGATGGCATGTGGGTATACATACGTCTAATCACTTGATGAATGTATCACTTGATTCGACTAGTGATGGTCTCAAGTACTCCAATGGTTCAAGGAACGTCTGTAGTTATAGTCTGACCTCCAAGACCCCATACCCTCGATTGATGTCCAGCTAATCTAATACCAGGGCCATGTCAGCTTCTCTTTGGTCAAGAGTCACATACAAAACACCAGCTACAGTGTAATTGAACCAGGGTCTTTGATCAAGGGCATGTCAATTGCTCTTTGGTCAAAGGTCACATACAAAGCACCAGCTACAGTGTAATTGAACTAGAATCTTCAACCAGGGGAATGTCAGTTGTTCTTTGGTCAAAGGTCACGTATCGGGCGCCTAACAGAATGTCAACTTACTATGTAACTGAACTAGAGTCTTCGACCAGGGGCATGTAAGCTGCTTTGTGGAAGAGGGACTGTGTTGAGAACGCTTGGTACAAATAATCTTCCAAATGATGGTCAGTGCACCTTCTTAAAGAGAAGTGACATTCATCACATAATGGCTCCTACATAATGACAACAGTAGTAGGGCACTACGCAATTTCAACTGACATCCCCCACAACGGTGACGATCTAGGGTGGACTGATACTTGAATAAAATCCCTTTGGCAGATCCTTTTGGCTAAACAGAAGGTCAGGCCCTCTTGCCTTTGAATTTCGATCCTGACAGACGAATTCAAAGCACCCCTCTCGCCTATGAATTCCGATCCTGAAGGACAGATTCAAGTCCATCCTTTTCCAACTCACTTTTCTAGACTACCACCCGGAGTCTAGATGGTCCCAACCGCGATTCGATCCATCAAGATGAATCGCGATGCCACCCCTCTCGCCTTTGAATTCCGATCCTAATGGATGGATTCAAGGCCTCCCTTTTCCATCTCATTTTTCTAGACTACCGCCCGGAGTCTAGATGGTCCCATCCGCGATTCGATCCGTCAGGACAAATCTCGGTGCCACCCCTCTCGCCATTGAATTCAGATCCTGATGGACGGATTCAAGGCCTCCCTTTTCCATCTCATTTTTCTAGACTACCGGCCAGAGTCTAGATGGTCCCATCCGTGGTTCAATCCGTCAGGATGAATCTCGGTGCCACCCCTCTCACCTTTGAATTATGATCCTAATGGAAGGATTCAAGGCCTCCCTTTTCCATCTCTTTTTTCTAGACTACCACTCGGAGTCTAGATGGTCCCATCCGTGGTTCGATCTGTCCAGACCAATATCGGTGCCACCCTTCTTGCCTTTGAATTCCAATCCTGATGGACGGATACAAGGCCTCCCTTTTCCATCTCTTTTTTCTAGACTACCGCCCAAAATCGAGATGGTCTCATCCGCGGTTCGATCCGTCCAGACGAATCTCAGTGCCACCCCTCCCCCTTTGAATTCTGATTAAGATCGACAGATTTAAGGCCTCCCTTTTCCATGTCATTTTTCTAGACTACTGCCCGGAGTCTAGATGGTCCCATCCACAGTTCGATCTGTCTGGACGAATCTTGGTGCCACCCCTCTCACCTTTGAATTCTGATCCTGATGGATAGATTCAAGGCCTCCCTTTTCGATCTCATTTTTCAAGTCTACCGCCCAGAGTCTAGATGGTCTCATCCGCAGTTCGATCCGTCAGGACGAATCTCGGTGCCACTTCTCTCGCCTTTGCATTCCGATCCTGATGGATGGATTCAAGGCCTCTCTTCTCCATCTCATTTTTCTAGACTACCGCCCGGAGTCTAGATGGTCCCATCTGCAGTTCGATCCGTTAGGATGAATCTCGGTGCCACCCCTCTCGCCTTTGAATTCTGATCCTGATGGACGGATTCAAGGCCTCCCTTTTCCATCTCTTTTTTCTAGACTACCGCTCGAGTCTAGATGGTCCCACCTACGATTCGATCCATCCGGACGAATCTCGGTGCCACCCCTTTTGCCTTTGAATTCCGATCCTGATGGACGAATTCAAGGACTCCCTTTTCCATCTCTTTTTTCTAGACTACCGCCCGGAATCTAGATGGTCCCATCCACAGTTCAATCCATCTGGACGAATCTCGATGCCACCCCTCTCACTTTTGAATTCTGATTCTGATGGATATATTTTAGGCCTCCCTTTTCCATCTCTTTTTTCTAGACTACCGCCTGGAGTCTAGATGGTCCCATCCTCGGATTGATTCGTCAGGATGAATCTCAGTGCTCCCCTCTCACTTTTGAATTCCTATCCTGATGGACGGATTCAAGGCCTCCATTTTCCATCTCATTTTTCTAGACTACCGCCCAGAGTATTGATGGTCCTATCCGCAGTTCGATCCATTAGGATGAATCTCGGTGCCCACCTCTTGCCTTTGAATTCCGATCCTGATGGATGGATTCAAGGCCTCCCTTTTCCATCTCATTTTTCTAGACTACCGCTCGAAGTCTAGATGGTCCCATCCGCGGTTCAATCCGTCAGGATGAATCTAGGTGCCCAGCTCTCGCCTTTGAATTGTGATCCTGATGGACGGATTCAAGGCCTCCCTTTTCCATCTCATTTTTCAAGACTACCGTCTGGAGTCTAGATGGTCCCATCCGTGGTTCGATCCGTCAGGACGAATCACAGTGCCCCCCTCTTGCCTTTGAATTCCGATCCTGATGGACGGGTTCAAGGTTTCCCTTTTCTATCTCATTTTTCTAGACTACCGCCCGGAGGCTAGATGGTCCCATCGGCGGTTCGATCCGTTAGGACGAATCTTAGTGCCCCACTCTCGCCTTTGAATTCAAATCCTGATGGACGGATTCAAGGCCTCCCTTTTCCATCTCATTTCTCAAGACTACAGCCTAGAGTTTAGATGGTCCCATCCGCGGTTCGATCCGTGAGGACGAATCTCGGTGCCCCCTCTCGCCTTTGAATTCCAATCCTGATGGACAGATTCAAGGCCTCCCTTCTCCATCTCATTTTTCTAGACTACTGCCCGGAGTCTAGATGGTCCCATCAGTGGTTCGATCCGTCAGGACGAATCTTAGTGCCCCCCTCTCGCCTTTGAATTCCGATCTTGATTGACTGATTCAAGGCCTCCATTTTCCATCTCATTTTTCTAGACTATCGCCCCAAGTCTAGATGGTCCCATTCGCGATTCTATCCGTCAGGACGAATCTCGGTGCCCTGCTCTCGCCTTTGAATTCCTATCCTGATGGATGGACTCAAGGCCTTGTTTTTCCATCTCTTTTTTCTAGACTACCGCCCGGAATCTAGATCGTCCCATCCGCGGTTCGATCCATTAGGACGAATCTCAGTGCCACCCCTCTCTCCTTTGAATTCCAATCCTAATGGACGGATTCAAGGCCACCCTTTTCCATCTCATTTTTCTACACTACCGGTCGGAGTCTAGATGGTTCCATCCACGGTTCGATCCATCAGGACGAATCTTGATGCCACCCCTCTCGCCTTTAAATTCTTATCCTGATGGATGGATTCTAGGCCTCCCTTTTCCAACTCTTTTTTCTAGACTACCACCCAGAGTTTAGATGGTGCCATCCGCGGTTCGATCCGTCAAGATGAATCTCGTTGCCACCCCTCTTGCCTTTGAATTCCGATCCTAATGGACGGATTCAAGGCCTCCCTTTTCCATCTCATTTTTCTAGACTACCGCCCGGAGTCTAGATGGTCCCATTCGCGGTTCGATCCGTCAGGATGAATCTCGGTTTCCCGCTCTCGCCTTTGAATTGTGATCCTGATGGATGGATTCAAGGCCTCCCTTTTCCATCTCATTTTTCAAGACTACCGCTTGGAGTCTAGATGGTCCCATCTGTGGTTCGATCCGTCAGGACGAATCTCGGTGCCCCCCTCTCGCCTTTGAATTCTGATCCTGATGGACGGATTCAAGGTCTCCCTTTTCCATCTCTTTTTGCTAGACTACCTCCCGGAGTTTAGATGGTCCCATCCCCGGTTCAATCCGTCATGAAGAATCTCGGTGCCACCCCTCTCTCCTTTGAATTCCGATCCTAATGGATGGATTCATGGCCTCCTTTTTTCTAGACTTCCACCTGGAGTCTAGATGGTCCCATCCGCACTTCGATCTGTCAGGACGAATCTCGGTGCCCCTCTCTCGGCTTTGAATTCTGATCCTGATGGATGGATTCAAGGCCTCCATTTTCCATCTCATTTTTCTAGACTACCGCCCGAAGTCTAGCTGGTCCCATCCATGGTTCGATCCGTCAGGATGAATCTCGGTGCCCCACTCTCACCTTTGAATTCCGATCCTGATGGATGGATTCAAGGCCTCCCTTTTCCATCTCTTTTTTCTACACTATCGCCCGGAGTCTAGATGGTCCCATCCGTGGTTCCATCTGTTAAGACGAATCTTGGTGCCACCCTTCTCGCCTTTGAATTCTGATCCTGATGGACGGATTCAAGGCCACCCTTTTCCATCTCATTTTTCTACACTACCGCCCGCAGTCTAGATGGTCCCATCCACGGTTCAATCCATCAAGACAAATCTTGATGCCACCCCTCTCGCCCTTAAATTCCTATCCTGATGGACGGATTCTTGGCCTCCCTTTTCCTGCTCTTTTTTCTAGACTTCCGCTCGGAGTCTAGATGGTCCCATTCGCTGTTCGATCCATCAGGACGAATCTCGGTGCCACCCCTCTCGCCTTTGAATTATGATCCTGATGGATGGATTCGAGGCCTTCCTTTTCCATCTCTTTTTTCTAGACTACCGCTTGGAGTCTAGATGGTCCAATCCACGGTTCGATCCGTCAGGACGAATCTCGGTGCCACCCCTCTCTTTTTTGAATTCTGATCCTAATGGATGGATTCAAGGCCTCCTTTTTTCCATCTCTTTTTTCTTGACTACCGCCCGGAGTTTAGATGGTCCCATCAACGGTTCGATCCGTTAGGACGAATCTCGGTGGCACCCCCATTCGCCTTTCAATTCCGTTCCTGTTGGACAGATTCAAGGCCTCCCTTTCCCGTCTCATTTTTTCTAGACTACCGCCTAAAGTCTAGATGGTCCCATCCGTGGTTTGATCCGTTCAGACGAACCTCGGTTCCCTCCTTTGTTTTGAGTTCCACTTCGAATGGACAGAATCCAAGCAAACTGTCTCCTCTTTTTTTGGGCTAGTATCCCAAACTACCCGGGCAATCCTTGTGATGCCCAATGGATTCCCCACTCTCCTTGTTCCTTCCCTCTTGGGCTGGTAGCCCGAACTACCTAGATGAAATCCGTGACCAGTCACTTTTTGGTCGGCAAGCACCGTGAGTCTTGTTCGACGTTTATTTTCTCGACAAGTGTGATAACTAGTCATGTCTTTTTGAAGCTGATTGGTCGTCAACTTGTTGGCATTTGTCATTGGTATTGACTTCTATGATTTTGGCTTCGACTGTGGCGTTTAGGGAGACAGATAGGACTCCTGGTGCATTCACCGACTGGTAGTGGTTGCCATTAACTAACTCTTTCTTGCAGCTTCAGACAGGGTATCTTCGTCAACTCTGATCGATGATCTCCTCCTCCTGATCTCTCTTCCTTGTAAGAAGGGGTGGGGTGTCTCTGTCAACCCAGAGCACCGGTCTCTATTCCATTTGTCCTCCTACATTGCTCAAGGAGGGACATGTGTAGACACCCCTATATGCTTGTAAATGGACAAAACCCTAGCAGGACACTAAAAAACCTAAAAAATCATAAAAATCATAGGAAAACCCTAAAAAAAACCAAACAAAGCCATAAAACCCTAAATAAACCAGAAAAACATTAGAAAACGCTAAATAATCATAAAACCCTAGGAAAACTGAAAAAAAAGCAAACAAAGCCATAAAACCCTAAATAAACCATAAAAACTTTAGAAAACCCTAAAAAATCCTAAAAAACCTAGGAAAACCCTAAAAAAAACCCAAGCAAAACCATAAAAACTCTAAAAAAACCTAAAAACCCTAAGAAAACCCTAAAAAACCAAACAAAACAATAAAACCCTAAATAAACCATTGTGACCATGCCGGTGGAACCCCTAGGCGCGGTTCACCAAACCTTTCTCCGGTGTGCGGAAACACATTGGGAGGTCTGATACAGTCACGGTGAAAATGGTGAATCCGGAGGAAGAGACAAGACTCGGAAACACCAAAGGGAAGACAAAAAGGATAAGGAAAGGAGTCGCCACCTAGTCTTTTAATGGAAAGACAAGGAAAACCAAGAAAACACAAAAA
>JAMKQA010001895.1:0-18605 GCA_024699735.1 Posidonia australis | reverse complement strand
TCCAACAAGTTCTCTAGTTTTAATTAATTTATTTAATATTACAAATGTTTTCAACAATATAAGAATATTCTAGCTTTTGTAGATATTATTAAATTAATGGAAACTAAATATAATAATTATTGGAGTGAGCCTCCAATGTGGGCATGTTTAGCTTTAATTATGAATCTTAGACATATATTAGTTAATTGTATGATACTTATAAATGGTATTTTCAGTAACATGAATAAAAATGAGTATATAGATTCATTTAATGATAAAATAAAGAAAACTTTATATAATTTATTTGAAAAATATGTTAGAAATTATGGTGAAACATTTAGTGGTCAAGCATTTAGTTTTGAAGGAACACAAACAAGTAGTAGTAGTGGTAGTTCTTTATGGAGTAGATTAAATAAAAAGAAGGGAAAATATATAAAATCAAGTACAAATAATGAATTAGATAATTATTTAGAATCCTCAATTGCTTTTAATGATTTAGAATTAGATAACTTAAATATATTAAAGTGGTGGTCTACTACAGCTATTAGGTTTCCTATAGTATCAAAAATGGCAAAAGATTTATTAACGATTCCGACGTCAACTGTGGCATCGGAATCTGCATTTTCTGCAGGGAAAAGAGTATTAAATGATAAAAGATATAGATTATCAGAGAAGTCTGTAGAAGCCTCCGTCTGCTTAAAAGATTGGTACGATGCAGTTGACCATCTTCAGGGATTGAACTTGAAGCTTGAATCAGAAGAAGACGACGATGCGACATCAACTTCAATAGGCAGAACAGAATGAATAATTCTTGATGTAAAATTTTATAATAAAAAATGTAAAAAAATGATGTAAATATCTTTTATATTTTTTATGTAAAAAAATAATATATTTCAAATATTTTTTTATTAATAATAAAAATAATTTTAAAAATTCATTTTTAAATCTAATGGACCGGTCTGACCCGACCTGGCCCGACGGCCCGACGGCCCGATCCACAGATGGACCATGGACTGTATTAGGCCTATAATTTACAAGAAGAGACTTCCGACCCAACTCTGTCCAGACTAGCCTGCGGCGGGTCTGCCCGGCCCAATCCAGATCCCGGACGGGCTGTCAGTTACATGTCCTGACCGGCTGGCAGTTACATGTCCTGACCGGCCCGTTTTCCATCTTTTACATGCCTCGTCTCTGCCTCTCTCGTTCAGCCGCCCTCTCTCCCTCTCGGATCTGCGCTATTCTAACACGCCCTTTCTCTCTCTCTTTCTCGCCTCAGACTCCTCCGATCAGCCGCCTCCTACACGCTTCCCCCTCCGAACAGAACTTTCACCAGACGCCCTCTCTCTCGCCCCTCCTTCCACCAGGCAACGGCGAGATCATCGAGAGGCGGCGGCAACAAGAAGGCGGCGAGAAGCTTTAGGCGAAGCAGCGACGGCGTGAAGCTTTCCGGTGTCAAGGTAAGGTATACACGGCCATTTTTGATTAATAAGTTCCGATCTCATTTCCGGTCTTCGATTTTTTTTCTTTGAAGTTCGATTAATAAGTTCATTTTTGTCTCTGATCTGTGTATGTCCTTACACGGACAGATCTCTGTTTGTCCATTAATAAGTGTGATTTTTTTCTCTGATCTTCCATTTAATTCTATTTTCCTCTGTATGTTCGTAGATCTTGGAATTTTTTCTCTGAGAACTTGCAATATTAAACTTCTGTGTCTGGTTAAAGTTCATTTTCAAATGGTTTCTATCCGAGTGCTTGTTGTTGATATTGGGTTTTCTGTGTCTGTTGCATCATAAGAAATATGTACTTTACTGGGTTAATAAGAATTCACAGGTCTCCATTTATGATATGTACTTTACAGGTAAAGCATAATCTGACTTATTAATTCTTATAAAGTGGATTTATATTGGGTTTTCAGATCTCTGTTGTTGATATTGGGATTCAAATTGTTGTCGATATTGGGTTAGTTGATATTATGTACTTTACTGTCTCCATTTAAGAACAAAAGCTTATTGTTGGTCGTAGGTATTCTCTCTCCATTTAGAGATTTATTGTCTCATTTTATTAGTCTCTGTTGCTTGTTGATTCTTCTGGATTCATCTTCGTTACAATTCTTTATTAGTCTAGTACATTGCTAATAATTCTTTATCAATCTGCTACATTAGTTACTTGTACTATTGGTGATAGAGTTTGGGGCCATTTTCATTTGAAGGATATGATTGTTGATGAATTGGAGGATTGGTTTGAAGAAGAAGAGTTCAAAGATGTATTGACATTGACATTATTGACATGGGTGAAGTTTTATATTGACCACCACCTTAGAAAGCATATTGTTCATAATGCTGGCTTCACCAAAACCAAATAGTTCATAACATGCTTAAGGGTCATGAATGAGTTTGTTTCGACATGTGTTGGTTATCTACTCAATCATTTGTTAGACTCTGTTGTATGTTTAGAGCGAGTCTTCTAAAATCGATCTTATTAATGGACATACACAGGAAAAACCGAATGTAATAGAGCGCCAATGGGAAAAAAATATAGCGGGTTCTCTAAATCTGACCATGGATACCATACCTAGACACTAGAGATGATATCTTGACGCCGAAGGATTTAGCTCATCCTCCTTCCACGAATGCTTCTCGTTGTCGCTTCCAAAGCTTCTTGCCACTATTGCTACGGGATCTTCTCACCATTGTCTGGTGGAAGGAGTGGTGAGCAAGAGAGAGTGTGTATATAGGGGAGGGGGAGACATAGATCGTGGTGGAAGCCTGGAAGGAGGGGCAAGAGAAAGAGAGCATGTTGGAGGAGGGGAAAATGTGGATCACAATGGAAGCTTGGAAGGAAGGGAGAGAGAGAGACAGTGTGTTGGAGGTGGGGGGAAATGCAAGTGGTGGAAGCCTGAAAGGAGGGGTGAGAGAGAGCATGTTGGAGGAGGGGGAAACGTAGATCGTGGTGGAAGCCTAGAAGGAGGAGAGAGAGAGAATGCATGTTGGTGGATGGGGAAACATAGATCGTGAAAGCCTAGAAGGAAGGGCAAGAGAGAGAAAAATTGAAAGAGGGATTGCTTCATGGACATTATTGTCTTTTAATACAAATGGGTAAATCATAGTCCAAAATGGACCTTCATTTATCAAATAAGCTTCTACAGTTTTCTATAGAAGTTAGCTTCTAAAATTCATGTTAAAAGCTAACTTTTAGCAAATGAGCTAAAAGTTGGCTTCTCTTATTAGTCACTCCAAACGCATCTTTTGGTTCATTTGCTAGAAGTGAGCTTTTGGTATGAATTATAGAAGACAACTTCTTTGAAAAATAGTAGAAACTTGTTTGGTAAGAGAGAGAGGGCAAGAGAGAGAAAAAATGAAAGAGGGATTGCTTCATGGACATTATTGTCTTTTAATACAAATGAGTAAATCATAGTCCAAAATGGACCTTCATTTATCAAATAAGCTTCTACAGTTTTCTATAGAAGTTAGCTTCTAAAATTCATGTTAAAAGCTAACTTTTAGCAAATGAGCTAAAAGTTGGCTTCTCTTATTAGTCACTCCAAACGCATCTTTTGGTTCATTTGCTAGAAGTGAGCTTTTGGTATGAATTATAGAAGACAACTTCTTTGAAAAATAGTAGAAACTTGTTTGGTAAAATAACAACTCATTTTAGATTTTGATTTATTATTTGTGTCAAAAGACAAAAATACTCTTCAAGAAACGGTCTGCCCTTTTGCCGTCGCTTATCCTCTCTCTCTCTTGCCCCTCCTTCCACCAAATGCCCTTTACATGCTCTTCCTCTCTGATCTGCCCTTTCCTTTCCCCTTACACGCTCTCTCTCACCCTTCCTTCCACTAGACGCCCTTTCTCTCTTTCTCTCACCTTCGATTTGCCTTTCCCCCTCCCCCTACACACCCACACACACACATACCCACACACTCTCTCTCCCCCCTCTTTCTCTCCTTCCACGAGGTAATGGTGAGAACATCTAACAGTGGTGGCGACAAGAAGCTTTTGAAGTAGTGGTGAGAAGCTTTCGGTTCTCGGTTGAACATCTAGCAACAACGCAGACGTCCATGATCTTATCTCTGGTGTTAAGGTAAGATATACACGGTAAGCTCTATGGATCTTTGATTTTTTTCTATAAACCTTACACAAGATACGGTATACATGGCCATGTCTATAGATCTTAGATTTTCTTTCTCTGTATCTTACCCAATAGCATATTTTCTACTTCTGTATCTAGTCTAGTTTCATTTTTTCTCTGTATCTCCATTACATTTGTTTTGCTTGGTGTTTGATTGTTAGATCTAGATGTCTCGTTCTGCATGTTTACTGTTTGTGTGTAAGTTTTGTTTCATGATTTTTTTTATGATTTGCATACTGTCAAGTTGGTTCATTTAACCATTGATTACTGATTTAGTGGCATGACATGTATGTTGTAGACATGATTCTGGTGTTCTGCATGTTTAGCCTTTGGTTAGATGATTTTTACTGTATGATAGTATTCTTTAGGTCTTAAGTTGTTTCTGTGTATACCACTTTTAGGATGTTTGATATCAGAATTTTACCTTGATCATACTGTTGCTATCAGATTAAAGTTTATGTAGGTTCACCTAGATTTACCGTTTTTAGTATCGAACCGGGCTTTGCAGTTCACCGATCTATTTTAGTGTATGAAATACTTTTCTGTTCTCTCATGTTGCACTTCTAGGTATCCATGGGTGAGCATGCAGTGGTCAAACATCTTCCAATAATAATAATAATAATAAAACAAATACATATGGCATCAAAAAGAGTGAAAAATAAATAAATAAACAATAACATGCAAACATCAAAGATTTCAATTCTCCAACAGTCGAAAGAAATGAGAATAGGAAACAAAAAAGAAACTGACTTGAAAGATCTACTAGGACAGCAGATCTAGAAGAATCATAAGAAAAGGCAGACAGTAATTGATGGATGAAGGTGTTTAAAAAAATCTACCACGAAACATTGGAAATTTTCAAGCGTATGGAAAGATCTTCAGGATTACAAAACGAGAGATAATTCACACTGAAAATACAAGGACAACAACATAACAACATCATTATTATCATTGTAGTAAAACCAACCACCCATCCACCCCCCCACACCCCACCCTGCAGAAAAAAAAGAAAAGAAAATCGAATTGCTACGATGAGTAGATGAATCAAAGTTCTAAGATCTAGGCATGGTTGATGCCTCAAGATCTATGGAATGATAGTAAGAGGGACGAGAGAATCGTTACCAAGAGAGTAGATACATATATCGGATAACAGATAAATCTTATACGGATACCAAGATAGAAAGCCAATTCCTAGGAATTTCGGATGTTGGCATCTTTAACATGTTTTTGAATAATTACCACGAAATCAGAGATTATAAACTGTATTGACCAAAGAAAAGCCCAAGATCTTGATAATCAAAACGTATATAATTGCCCAAACACCTTTTCTCATTGCACTTTGTGCAAATTTGCGTTAAAGTAAAAAAAAATCTTCATCAATGTAATAAAAGTCACAAAGAGACACAAAATCCCATACCATGATAACCAAACCTAATGATGAGATATCAGAAATAAAAAAAACAAAAAGTAAAAACAAAATTGAAGAAAAACATGATTTTCTATAGCACATCAATTTCACAATGTGAAACACTGCTTGCATATAGGACTGGCAATGGGTTGGATTTAGACCCAGGACCTGTAGGTCTGGATCGGTAAAGTATAGGTCTGGGTCTTAAAAATGAGACCCATGGACCTGTGGATCTAGACCCGTTAAATCCATTCATTTACTGGATCGTGTCTTGGTCTAAAAATACTTAGACCCATGGCTCCGTAAACCTGATTTATATATAATATATTATAAGTTAAATATCAGAACTAATGTATAATATTTACACTATATATATAATATATATTATTCTACTCTTAAATCTCATTCTCTCTAAAGTCTAAAATTTATGTGGTGTATGCACATTGACAGAGAATTGTTGTATGAACATTAACAAAGTTGGTTTGTTAAAGTTGGATGTATTTATATGTTGTTCAATTATCAATGGTTTATGATATTGGTCATGTTATATATTTTTTTATGGTAGTATTTTATTCATGATATATGTGTATTGATAGAGAATTGTTTAGCATATTTATTTAGAAAGTTTTCAGTTTAATTAAAAATCGACTTTTTTCAAAAAACTAAAAATAGCTTGGAGAACCCATTAGACCCAAGATCCAGATCATGATTTTAGAGCCCATACCTAGATTCAGACCTTGACCTATGAAACAAGATGGGTCTGGGTCTAGGTATAGGTAGATCTGACCTAGACTTGAACCGTTACCACCCCTACTTGCATAAGAGACACGGACCGATATCAAGAAAAAGGAAACACACGAGAAAAGCAAAGGGATAAAGAAGAAAACTCTAGCGCAAGGTCCCAACTAAAGCAAAAGGTGATTGAAACCATAAAATTGGGAAATCTGAAAAAAAGGTCAAGAAATATGCGAAGAGGAATTAGGGAGAAGGGGGATTATATGCTTACCTTGGGTGTGCAGGGGGCGATCGAAAGAGAAGTCACGAATTGGGATTTGATCCTTGTAGAGCGTTTTTCCAAAGAGAGGAAAGGAAAGGATTTAAATGGGTCACAGACAGTATCTTTATCGATATTGCTATCCAATTTTGAAACATAGACATAAATATTGATATGTAATGATGTCATATAAGATTTTTTATATATTTTTAGTTTTTTATTATAAATGAAAATATAGATTAAACTTTATAAATATTTATCTACATTAAATGAGAATTTTACATGTATACCATCGAGTTTTGTCAAAAATACACGTATACGTTATGATTTTAAGAAATACATACGTACCACTCAAATAGTGATGTACCATCAAGTTAGATCTCGGGTTAAAGATAAATGGAATATTCCTTGAGATGTTTGATGGTGTTAATATTATAACATAATATGGCTACAATGCCCTTAATCGTTGGAACCCAATGACCACTTGCCCTTTCACTTATTTAAACCATCCCTCTTACATGTCAATTTGCAATCCTCCTTCTTCCAGCATGCTTCTTCTCCTAGCAACCTTCCTTTCCTTGGTAACTGAAAAGAGGATTGGTAAGTTATTTCTTGTAAGTGGGTTAAGCCTTAACTTGTGTTAAACCAAGGGTGTAACGGCAATGATATGTGTGCTAGTTTTTTACTAGTCAAGTGGTCTTGGTGTATTCCTTAAGATCATAATGGTATATGTGTGTTTTTCACAAATATCGATAGTATAAATGTGAAAACCTCCACTTCAAATATTCTTATAAGTGAATATTTAAGTTGAACTAACTTTTATATAATTAAATACAAATATTTATAACTTTTCCCTTAATTTTCTCTTAAATATTTAAACGAAATGACTAATATAACTAATATCTATCCTTTATTATAAAAAGAAGTAGTAGTGATTCTGTCTCTTTTTTCCTTTTTTGCCCTCAACAAATGTTACAAATGCCAGGCATATCCTCTACCAATTGAAACCCTATTATGATCTTGATTCCAATTGTTGCCTTCCTCTTCTTCCTCCTCCTACAGCCAATCCACCCCTCTTGACTTCCACCTCTCATTAGATTACCCCTGCTACTTCACTCTACTGTCGCTTCCTCCTTATCATTAAGGCACCGTGGGTTTTGAGCTTAGAAACCATCACTACCCTCTCCTGCGGAACTAGGTGAGTCACCTCCACTGCCATCGTGTATTGTCAGATCTCGATTGTTGTTTACATATCCGTTGCCATGATCATGCCATAGACATGTATAACCAATATAGAATCAAACGTCGGTTTCGTGTCGGCGGTTCGACAAAAATAGGAAACGTATCGGACATCAGTGGAAATGTTGGTGGAAACACGATAAATTTACGGAAGTTCATGGAAATGGTAAAAAAAACTTTAAATTTTGATTTGAAACTCTTGAATAAGCTAAAGTAAGTAATAATTTACATCTTAGACTACTTAAATCAACTTCCTCAATATGTATTACATGAAAATACAATAGATAGACCTAATAGAAATATCCTGAAGTATAAATAATACATAAAAATGCTTAATAAATGTTTAAAAACAAAAAGACTCAAAAAAGTTACCTTATATATGCTTAATACCATGAAGAATGCCTTGGTTGATTAAAATATTCTTCCTGTACATCAGTCATATTGTGTTCTCGATGAATTTGTTGTTGAATTTGAGACTCTCTTTAGAACACAGTTGTTCCAAAGCATATGATTATAATGTCTTGATATTCATTGATGAAGTAGTGGTATTGTAATATTAGAAGTCGTATTAAGAATTCCATTAGTGGATATTGAAGAATTATATATACTGGTTGAGGCTGTCGAGGGATATAAGAGTGACTTGGAGGACGTTCATGTGGTTGCTCTTCATATTGTGTTGAAGGAGGTGTATAATGAAATAATGAATCTATATCCCATCCAGTTTGTTCGCTTGGAGCATAAGAAGATGTAGTTCTTGTCCAATCGCTTTGAGTACTATAGTCTGTTTGCCCAACAGAACCATCTCCATGAAAACTATAATCATAAGGATCTCTAGGATCATGAATATTTAAAGAATCAAGTGAGTCTAACAAAGATCCTCTTGTATGACTGTTCCAAGAATCTTCATCTAGTTGTTGATCACGACGACCCCGTCGTCGATAATAAATTTCTGGCCGGCCTCCATGATCCTCATCTTGTGTAGCATATGTGAAGGCATCCTCTTCTGTAAATGGGTCAAGTGGCCTTTGTGTCTCTTTCTGCTTTTGTGGCTCTTCTGTTGCAGGTGGGGTTACATCTCTAATGCCACCATCATCGTCGTGTGGTGGTTATGTGCCATCATCATCATCTGTGCTACTGTCACCTCCTAAGCCTGGAGTATGTTCACGAGAGTGTCCTGATGAGTTCATGTATTCCTCTACATTAATGTCCATTTCACTAGCAATTCGAGAAGATGACCTACCTTCATCATCATCTAGAACTGGTTCTCCATTTTCTTGTAACCATTGAAGTATAGGATCATCTTCTTCGTCCTCGTCATAAATATATGCAACATCTATTGGGTCCATGTAATCTTTTTCTTCTCCCTTTTTAATATGTTTTATTCTTAGCCGCATGTTATAATGCACAAATACCAAGTCATTCAACCTTGCAGTGTCTAATCTGTTTCTTCTCTTTGTATGAATAAGGTTGAATGTATTCCAATTTCATTCACAACCAGATGCTACTGCTGTTTGAGATAAACCTTTACAACAATATTCCTCAGATTTGGAGCATCTATTCCATTTAACATCCACCATTCACCTGAAATATGATATTTATTTATTAATTATATTATAGAATAATATTATGAAATAAAAGAAATGATATTAAAAATATTACTTGGAGTCATCGTGTCACGAGAACGTATCGTATGAGGCTCTCCAAATGACATAAGTTCATCTCGAAAGTACTTCAATTCATTGAGGACTTGTACTTAGACATTGACATTAGGTTCTAATATTTTGATCACATCTTTAACAAATGTTAATAAATCAGTACGACTGCTATGTTGATGACTGTACTGGAACCATGGATTCAAATAATATGTTACATTAACAAAAAAACTTATTTAGCAAATAATTTTATAATAAATGAAATATAATGATGAACATTATGAATGTTCATGTTAAAATGCTTACCAGCTTCATGTAGAGGATGAAGAAGCATGTTAGACCATCTGTCATCTATAATTTTGAGATATGTCTTAGATGATCTGTATGCTGCATCAGCTACAACATGCTTCATCAATCTCATTGCCTCATATAAGAAACCCATGGTAGGCTTATCACCATCCACCAATCGAAGGACCTTTGAAACTGATGTCATAATATGTACAATCTTTTGACAATTCTCTAAAAAATGTACATTATTTATAATTAAATTTATTCTCCTACTAATTGAACTTTACTCTCGTGATACTTGTATCACTGTGGTGAATTGAACATATACTTGAGTCCATTTCTTTTATCAATTATACTTTGGAGAGCAATATAATTTGTTGCAAATCTGGTGACTCCTGGACGAATCAAATCACCACCACAACACTCGGGTGACCTCATTAAAGTTAGTAAAAAAGAGTGGTTGTAAATGAAATTTGTTACAACATTTGCATCTTTCACTGTCTTTTCCACCAACTTCGCCTTCCCAAAGTCCTTAAGTATTAAATCAATACAATGAGCTGCACATGGTGTCCAATATGTGTCATACTTTCTCATAATTCTGGAGTCAGCTTTTTTAAAGTTACTTCCATTATCAGTCACAATCTGCACCACATTTGCTACTCTCACTTGTTTAATGATTTCTTCGATTTGCTTGTATATGTACTTGTAATCTCTGACAACATCAGAAGCATCAATAGACTTCAAGAAAATTGTACGATCATCACAATAAACCATAAAGTTGATGATCTATTTCCTTGTGGTACTTGTCCAACCATCACACATGATAATTACCCTATAAGTTGGCTATTGCCGTTTCAAACCATTAATGTAAGTTTCTAATTCTTCCTTCTCTACTTTAAGGTACTTGTTCATGATCTCATACTCAGTCGGTGTCTTTACTTCTGCACCTTCTTTTGCTGTAATATCAAACATATGTTGCAGATAAGGTTCCTTTGCTGTTTTTGCAGGAATAGCATTGAAGAACATATATTTTGTTACAGCTTGTTTGGCATTTCCAAACATACCTTTGATTGTTTTCTGTTTTGATGTTTCTTTTCTAACTGTAACTGCATTTGGATTGTCGTATCTTTGACTATATGTTCTGAACATTCCAGTAATGTCTTTACCTTTATCCTTTTGTGTCATACCACTGCCACTGTTATTTCCCTTGTAAGTTCGGGTACTACCTGTCCTATGAAATCTTTCAATTTGCTCTTTATGCCATTCTTCATTTCTAGACTTTATTATTGATCTTCTAAACATTTCTCTTTCCTCTAAAGCATTACAGTCTACAGGGTAAATCATATCATCATCTGAATCCGATATGGGAATAGCATCAGAAGCATCTTCATTGAAGAAAATCTTGTTGAACCTTTCTTCTCTTCTCTTTTTGTCACTTTTTTTTGCTTTAGTGTTCTTTAATAGTTCTCTCATTTGAGCAGAAACTACAGATGGACACGATTTACACTTAGCTACATTACTATATCGACCAGCAATGTGTTGTTTTAATCTTGTTATTCCTCCACTTTTCATTTGTTTGTCATAATATTTATATTGTGTTTTTTGTCTATCATTATTAATAGGATATCCATGCAACCAACCTGGATTCTCTGATTTAGTTGCCCTAACATTACTACGACCTCCACTATTTTCAAATTCTGAGGAATTTGACATTATGAATGCTGAAAATAAATGATAGTTGTCATTAATTTAATGAAATAATGTATTCAAATATTTTTTGATTTCATGTTATAGTGGTTTCTACAATTATTCTTGATATTTTTTTCATATTTTCTTGATTTTTTAATTAATTATGAAATATTCTGATTTTTTAAATAATTATAAAGAATTACTAATTTATATAATTATATATCAAATTATTAACATTAAGATTCAAAATAATAAAATAAACTTGAAAAAAACCTTAGATCTATGCAATATTATGGTAGATCTAACTAAAATCTAAGTTTATATTTTATATCTAAGATTGCATGTGAACTAAAATAAAAGGGATTTAAATGAGAATTGTTTTAAATAATACAATCTTGTTATTGTATTATAACATAAAAGTGGTACAACAATACTAAAGTAGTAATATTAAGTATGGGATAAGTATTAATTAAAAATAATAAAATTAAATCAACAAATAAAATTACAAAAGTCTTCTAAATTACAAATCACGCAAAAAGTCATGAAATTACATGCAAAAATCTAAGATCTAATAAATTGAAATACACCAAGTATAAATACAAATTAAAAATGTAAGATCTTAGACTACTTAAATCAACTTCTGTAATATGTGTCACATGAAAATACAATAGATAGATCTAATAGAAATATCTTCAAGTATAAATAATACATGAAAATGCTTAATAAATGTTTAAAAACAAAAGGATTAAAAAAAGTTACCTTATATATACTTAGTACCATGAAGAATGCTTTGGCTGATTAAAATATTCTAAATTGTAAATCACCTAAAAAACATGAAATTGCATGCAAAAATCTAAGATTTAACAAATAGAAATACATTGAGTATAATTATTCTTGATTTTTTTAACTTTTTCTTGATTTTTAATTAATTATGAAATATTCTTAGTTTTTTTAAAAAAAAAATTACTAATTTTTTAAAATTATTATGTTAAATCTATCTATGGGATGAATTGAAAATAATGATTATTGTTAATGTTTCATGAGTTGAAACCTCTTTTGTAAGAAAGGACAGAAAAAAAGACATAATATAAAGCTTAAATAACATGATCTTTAAAACAAATACAAAATAGGGAGAATCTGTTGGATAACACCTACGTCTTCTCCTTAATCCTCACACATATCACACTTTAAAATAATAAAAAAGGGACAACAAGAGCGAGTGGATGAATGTAGTTTGGGCAAATCGATGGAGGTTGGAGGCTTTATTTTTTTAATTTTTTTTGATTTTTAATTAATTATAATTTTTTTATTTTTAAAAAAATAATAAAAATTTACTAATTTTATAAAATTATAATATTAAATCTATCATCTATATTATTAAGTTAAATATTTATTTTTTAATTAATTACGAAATAAATATAAAAATTCCTTAAATAAAAGAAATGATTGACATGAAAAGAAAAAAAAAAAGGAAGAATGGATGACATATGCGTATTTATACTTTATATCGGCACATGCATTAGCGTTTGACTTTTTTACACACTTAAAGTCTTTAAACAGAAGATGAGAAGAGCCGTCGACTTTAAAAAAAAAAGGGAGTTCGAGACATATGTACGCTTACAGAGAAAAAAAAGACGGGAAAGGGGGACGAATTGGAGACAACTGTTGAGACTTCTGCAGGCCGACGAAGCAGGCGGCGGACAGTGCTGTAGACATTGGACGGCTCGATGGCAGATGACGGGTCGTCGACGGAGATGAGTGGTCGACGCAAGGGTAGACGGTGCACAAGGGAAGATGGTACACTGAAGATGTAACAAAGGAGAGGGGAAAGCGCAGGTGATGAGGTAACGAAGGAAATCTGTTCGTTTTAAAGGCAGATAACCAAGTACCTAGGAAATTCCAAGCTTCAACAAAGTGTTCCTTCGTGGTCTTTTATATATTTGTGGGAGCATCATCAGATCATCTTCCATTCCTTTTCTTTCTCTACTGTCTCTTTTGTTTTTGTATTCTCTTTTCTCGGGATAAATCTTCTCTTGTGGCCTCTTACAAATCCTCCATTACATGTCTCTTGTAGACCATGGCATTATATTTACAATTCCTCCATGCTGCCACACTTGCACATCGTGAGAAGATCAAAGAAGAGAAGAAAGCCGTGAAGGAAGGACTTGGTTGTGGAACCTTTTCGAGAGATCGAGAGAGAGAGAAAGAGAGAGAGTTGTGGAGATAATGAGGCAGTGGTGTTGTGGATTTTACATCAAAGTTAGTTTAATGGATGAAAATTGACTAAAAAATTTCCTATGCTATGCATGTGCCTTTTGCTATGAATCTTTTTTTTATATTTTTATTTAATGAACCTGCACGTGTTTTTATGAAAGTAAATTTTATGTCACCTATTCTACCAAGAGAACTCAGATCTATCCATATTTCTCCTTTCTAATTTTTTAATGTTGTAATAGAGAGGTCTATATTTGAAACAAATAAATCCTGATTTTTGTATTTGAATTCCGGCAACTATACTAATGAACCTTGAAAAAAAACCAAGCCTAAGAATTGTGAAAATGAAAATATGTCACTAGTTTTTGTATATTCAAATTCAAGTTTTAGAGATAACCATAACTAACTTTTACAATTAAAACAAATCAATAATATTGGAGACAGTCCATTCTAATTTTTTAATGATATAATAGAGAAGCCTATATTTGAAACAAACAAATCTTAAATTTTCCATTTGAATACTAAGGAGCAATTGTAAAATTTGATGTTTTTTAATTTCAAAAACTACCCTAGTCAATCTTGAAAAAAAAGCCTAATAATTGTTAAAGTGAAAATATCTCTCTGATTTTTGTATATGTATCGTGTTCTAAATAATCATAACCAAATTTCAGAATTAAAGCATATAATTTTAATGCAAACTCAAGATATATAAACGTCTAAGATTCTTTCGTCGCAAATAACATTACAACCTTGTTTTCAAAATTTTATTATTGTATTATTTATTTATTTTCGTTCAATTTGCACGTGTGTTTTACTAGAATGCGTTATTTCAAGACAACTAACAAAATCATATCCGTTTACTTTGAGAATTCACACTTATTCATTTACACATGTTACTTTGTGGTATTTTTAGATTTAAAGAGCATAAAAAAGTATTCAATCTAAGTTTATGTTGAAAATGATTTCCGTCAAAATACATATTTTAGTTTTTATCGATATAATAATAGTAAATAAAATTATATGTCCATTAAAAATAATTTTTGCTATATTCCTAATATTTTGTTTAAAGTCACTTATTAACATAAAGTTAATAAATAATTTCTTAAATGTATTACTTAAAGATTCCATAAAAGTCAGTGTCAATCATAAAGTTGATTAAATTCTTTCATGAGTGCATTTTATTTTATGAATTCTTGTTCATTTTTATTATTTTGATTTTAAAAAATTACATACTTGTAAACTACAAATGTTTATATAATTCATGAAAACATCTAATATGTTTTCTATGTAAATCTTTTATAAGATATGTCCATTTAATCTAAATAAAAGGGAAAAGTAATTATTTTAGTTAAATGGTACAAATTAATTTTACGTCCATCATTTCTTGAATAATCTTCTATTTTTCTCCAATCTATGATTTTTATAGCATTTCTAGTGATTCTCAAATGTACATATACAATTGTTCATATCATGTTGTTAGTAAAAATTGTTGCCTTATACATCTTCCTTTGTCTAAAAAAGTGTATAACCATCATGTAAAATATTAAAAATTAGGCATATTAATGGCATGAAATGTAACTAATTAGATATAATAGTAAGAAACTCACAATTGTTTTTGGGAGGACAATTATTTTTATGAGCCATATTTTCAAGTCATATAAACGTACAACTACTATGTTTAAAATAATAGCATCTTATTAGTCAATTTTCATTCATTAACTAATTTTGAAGTAAAATTCCCAACACCACTGTCTCATCTTCTCCACCACGGCTTTCTCCTTCATTTTGATCTTCTCATTTACTTTGTATCATATAGGAAGAACCTAAAAAACCTTTTGCTAGAGGAAAATGGTAGTGTTCTTGATGAGCAAGTGTGATTGCATTAGGACTGTCAACAGGTCGGATTAAAGGTCAACCCGTCATCCAACCTGTTTGGTCCAATGGATCATGAGTCAGGTTATGACCCATTATTTCAGTCCTAGACCCATGACCTGACTCAACTCATTAGAAGATAACAAGTTGGGTCGGGTTAGTAGGTCAAACGAGTAACAAAGTGATTTATGATTGAATCTCATAGGCCTTCTTTTCATTTGGTAGATCCAAGTCCATGGCCTATTTCGAGTTCACTTGGAGCTTTGGCAACCATCGTTGGAGGTGTGTTGTACATGCACTCATTTCAAGTAGGTGCAACACTTCTCAGTTTGGGCCTAATATTTATCCTATGTACAATGTTTCAGTAGTAATTTACCATGTTTGGTGGTAGAGTTCTTACTCATGCATCAACTCTTTCCAAGCCTGCTATTTGCATGGATCTCTATCTTCGACGAATGTGTAAAGGAGGAGAAGAAGACAATGTAATGTGGAGGATGATGAGGAAAAGAGAAGAAGAGATGGAAAGAGGGATCAGAGGCGGGAAAAAAAAAGGGATTCTTATCTAGAGAGAGCACGAGAAGGTGTGAAAAGCACAATCTTGAACAAAAAATAGGGATTTTGATTGATGGCATTTGATGTAATTTTGATTATGTTATCTAATAATAAGCGCAACCTGTAGAGGATAATCTTGGAAACTTCAAACTTTATTTTTGAGCTTCTACGAGAATCTACACTCCTCTATGCTTTAAAGCATTGGGTTTTCTCCTAATTAATGACACACAACCATTGGTGGGTTCTTTTTCACAAAAGTTGGGAGTTTGTAGCTGTTTGGTTTAGCTTATCTGTCATTATAAAAAAGGGAGTCTCATTTTGCCCTTCTTCTTGACGTAATTACCCCAAGAAATTAAATCTACTTGCAACTTTGAGGGTAGGACACCACCACCTTATCATCCAAATATGATGATTGTATAACTTGAGGGTTAAGGTCAATTAGAAACAAGTGGGCAATTGGGGTTTTGGGTATGTTCACAGCATTAGCTAGCCTATAATTATTTTGACTTAACATGGAACAACATAGATCTCTATTGGAAATTTCCAAATGCAATTGGTAAACCCAGAAATTTTCTTCTTCCAACATTCTTATTCTCCTAGCAACCCTTCTTCTCCTTGGTAACTGAAAAGAGGGTAGATTAGTCATTTCATGTGGATGGGTTAGGTCTTAACTTGTGTTAAACCAAAGGTTTGACGATAATGATATATGTGTTAGCTTTTCATTATTCGAATAGTATGTGTATATTTCTTAAAATTGTAATGGTATACATGTATTTTTGACAAAATTAGATGGGTTAAGTCTTAACTTATGTTAAATCAAGGATGTGATGGTAACGATACATGTGTTAGTTTTTCATTATTTGAGTGGTATGTGTGTATTTTTTAAAATCATAATGGTATATCATATACATGTATTTTTGACAAAAGTCGATGATATACATGTAAAAATCTCATTTGATGTAATAAATATTTATATAATTTAATCAATTTTTTCATTTTTAATAAAAAACTTAAAATTATAAGAATATTATATGATGTTATTACATATCAATATCTATGACGATGTTTTGAAATTAGATAGCAATGCTGATAAACGTACCGTCTGTGGTCGCACTCGATAGGGATCAATTGTTAGTTCATGACTTCTCTTCCGATCGCCCCTTACAGACCCAAGGTGAGCATTTAATCCCTTTGATTCCATTTTGCATATTTTTTGACATTTTTTTTAGGTTTCCCAATTTTATGGTTCCGATCATGCTTTGCTTTGGTTGGGACCTTGCTCTAGGGTTTTCTTCTTTGCCCCCTTTCTTTTCTTATGTGTTTTCCCTCTCTTTTTTTTGCATCGGTCGGTGTCTCTGAATAAAAGAGACCTTGCTCTAGGGTCCATGTTATTGTTTATTTATTTATTTTTTCCTCTTTTTGAGGCCATAGGTATTTGTTTTTTTTTCCCCTGTTAGATGATGTTTAACCACTGCACTTGTGATGTTGCTAAGTGCATGCTCACCCTTGGATACCTTGAAGTGCAACTGCAATCTTAAATTTGGGTGATGCCGTTTTTCTAGTTGAGATGGAAGTCTGCTCTGAATTTTTTTTTATAAAAACTTCGATGTCTATATGCACAATCTCTTCGTCCAAAAAATTTATCTAAGGTAGTGTTTAGTAACGATAATTGGTAAACTGATTATAGTGAAAAGTTAACTTTTTTCAGTGGTTCTGTTAAGAACTTATTCTTGTTCTGTATAATCTTGTTTGAATGAACAAACATGAAAAGCGATTATTTTTTTATTGAAATGTCTAAATTATCTCTTATTACACAAAGCCAAAACCCTCGTCATCTGTCTCTTATTCCTCCTCTCCCTCCTCTCTTGTGTCCGTTCTGTTCTCCTCTCTTCCTTCCACCAAAGTCCTAAATCTCCTCTGCCACTCATGTCCTTCATCTACCAACCCAAAAGCAAATCCCCCATGTTCTTTCTCCAACTGTCAGTCTCAAACCCCACCTCCCTCTCCACCACTTGTGAAATCTCTCCCAACCCAAAACCCAAATTCCCCTCTACATCACTTACACCTCCTCCCACCACCCCCCTCCGCTGTTCCACCACCGTCTACCAAGCTTGAACCATGCCTACCACTCCACCAGTGGATGGAAACAACAACACCACCACTACCTCGTTGGAGACGTTTAAGCTAGTGGGTCACTCCAAGTTGGTCCGGCCGAACCCAAAATTGATAGGTTCCCCATCCTCGGCTTCCACCATGTCAAGTTCTAGTGGTCCGAAGTCACCAACACCTCTCGTCGTTTCTCCCAGGACCTTGGCATGCCACTTTCCTCCCACTCTGACGTCCACGAGCAACCTCTCCTACGCCTCCTATCTCCTCTGATCCTTCAACCCCTGGTTCCTCTTCTCTGCCCCTTACCCTCCCTTCCTTTCCTCCAGTAGCCTCACCTCGACTGCCACCATCCTCTCCTTCAGCGTCAACAACTGCCATCGCTTTACGGTAAACCATGGGCTGGGCATCGAGGTTGTTGCCGTTGAAGTGGAAGATGGCTAGAAGGTGTTTGGGGTGAGTATCTGGAACGGTGCTGGGTCGG
>JAMKQA010001893.1:0-17660 GCA_024699735.1 Posidonia australis | reverse complement strand
ATCAAAAACTTAAAACAAAATCAAGAACTTAAAACAAAACCAAAATACTAAAACAAAACCCTAAAAACCTAAAACCAAAAAAAAAAACCAAAAAACCAAAAGCCCAAAAACCAAGCCCATCCCAAACCACAATCGATTAAAAACTTAGGAAACGAGAAAATAAATGAATAGTGCATTCTTCTTCCTCACGCCATCACTCCTCCCACTCCCTCCTTCCCACGTTTTGGACAACTGCAATCACCATCCACGATCCCCTCACGCCATCCATCCCCTTAAGAAGCTCGAGAAACCACCCATGGGAGGAGATCTGGATCAGATCTGGAGAGAGCGGAGAGGAGAAACCAAAACAGAGATTGTCGGAGAGCGAGAGAAGGCCTTCAATCTGTAAGTTTTCTATGTGAAATTCTCATTTTGAGTCCTAAAATATTTAAAAATCACACTAACTGTTATTAAAATGGAATTTTCTTTATAGTTTGGTCCTAGTCTTTTGCATTAAGCTCCCAGAACTTTAAAAAATGAATTTTTCATGTGTATTTTGCATCCTAGACCTTAGGAAACTTCATAATTGCACTAACCAACATAAAATCCCAATTTTTATCACATTCAGGTCCAAAAAGTTTGCATAAAAGTCCCTAGATTCACATCAAATCATTCTTGAATATAAAATTTACATTTTGACCCTTAGATTAATTTCAAATCCATTATTTAGGGTTTTAAATGTTTTCTTGCATGTCTTGGAATATTTTTCACTCATTTCATCTCATGTTTTGAATTTAATCACAGATTCTATTCAAAAATCATGTTTTCATTGAGGTTTGATCCTTAGCCTTACATTTTAGTCACATTTGCACTCATGTGTGAATTTTGCACTTTAGACCCTGACCTTTCATGAAATTATCCAAGTGCAACATTTACGTCCCTGTGCTACATTGACATTGGACCCATCATTTGTATGTTAGAATAGGGGTCATGAACATGTTTTTCATCCAGTTTCTCATTCCTCTCTGTGAATTTTGCATTTTGGCCATTATGTTTGTCCTTTATTATATTTACATCATTTTGTTGATTTTCTCCTCCATGTTTCTTGCAAATAACATCTTCTAGGCATTTGACACACATTTTAGGCCATGCATCACTCCTATACAAGCATTTATCACATCTGGCCGGGGAAATGACCAAATTGCCCCTATGCCTACAATTCATGAGCGTGCATCTCGATCTTTGCACTCAGTCTTGCATAGTCCATGTCTAAGTCATTCTTTAGAGCTTTTGCACATTTAGGCACTTATCCATGCATTCCATATCCTTTTTCCTCACATTTGTACTTAGTGAGTTGGCATCCCATGCCTTTTCTTTAGTGGATTTCTTTCTTCCCTTTGTCTTCAGAGTTTCTTATCCAATATTCGATTTGATTTGCTTTAATCCTACATTTCAGACTTTTTCATTTTATTTGGATTTCTTCGCCCGAGGGTGTACATTAACAGGCCTGAGGGTCGACATTTGACCCTATCACTGATTATTTTTTCCCATTTTTGATTTTCACGACTTTTTCCATGATTCCGAGAATATGGGTTGACTCGACTTTTTATCCTTTTGACATCAACATGGTTTTCGGAGGCGTTCTTTTCAAAAACATCGTCATTTCATGTGATTTTTTGCGATTTTGTCAATTCATGTGGATTTCTCCGCAATTTTTGCACATCGTCTTGCACATCCATCCAGTCTTGTCTTGACATTCGTATCAGCATGATTAGAACACAATCTAGGCATAGCAAACATTCATTTAGCCTCTAGCAAGCGAATTAGACTAGAAAGACCGAGTTTCTCAGGCATACGGGGGTGCCTAACGCCTTCCCCGTGCGTAATAGGAATCCTTACCCATCCTCTGGTTAACAGACATTTGACCTTCATGTTTGCATCTCACTCATTCACTTTTTGTGATTTGTTTGTGGTTTTCCTCGTCTTTCCCTTAAAAGACTAGGTGGCGACTCCTTTTCTTTCCGTTTTCATCCCATCTCGCACCCTTGCCATCTTGGCATGGCTGTAGCCTCCTGTCCTCTGGCGCGACTCCACGCAGGATCGACCCCTAGGCTCGGGCACGGTCACAGAAACTGGCGACTCTGTTGGGGATACTAGATTCCGGCTTTCAGGTTAGCCTTTTCGCTTACTTTTTGAGGCTTTGGTGTTACATGCTTATTTGTTTGCCTTGCTTGTGATTGTTTGCTTACTTAAAGTGCCTTTTGTACTTTCTTTCACACATTTGCTCTGTCACTGCACACACATGCTATATATCTTGCCTTTTGATATGATGGATGTTTTCTTTTCACAATCATGATGCCACGACACTTGCACATGCCATGATCATGCCTTTTGTTTGTTGTTTGCTTGCTTGCTTGCGTTACTTGTGTGCTTTCTTCCCCTTTCTCACTTGACATGTCTAGGAGAGTAGAGACATGTTTGTTTCCCCTTTCTGGTTAAAATAAAACACTCAGAGAACAATTAATAAAGCAAAATTGGGGACCAATTTGAACCCTCCCCCCTGGTTAATAAAATGCAAGTAAAAGACACAAAAGCATACATGCTTGATTCATTCATATAGGTGCATGCATTCTTCTCTCCTGAGTCCACCTACAGTTTGCGAAGGACAATTCTGGTAACCTGTTCTATGGCTTTGGCGTGGGACGTGTTGCTAGTTTGTCCCCTCTTGTTTGGGGTCGTGTCAGTGCTGCAGGAGACGAGGCCACCAACGCACCACCCGTTCATTGCCTGCGCTTTGCCCAGGATTTAGAGCGAGGACCTTTACTTTCTTGCCTGAGTCGGAGACCTATTTACCCATGTGTGATCCAAGAGTAGACGACCTTCTAGGAAACACTTAGTTGGTGAGAGAGCGCATAATAGTTGCATCCATACGCATGTGCATTCATGCCACCATAATAACATTGCATTTATGTCTTGTTTTACTCACATCAGGTTTTCTTGATGCCTGTTTGTTTCTTCCAGGATAGCGAGGGAGTTCCTCTGTCGGATCTTGAGCATCCCTGTTTTCTGATTTCCCGTTTGGTGACAGATCTCCCCCATCTTTTTCTGAGTTACTCGTCACTGCCGACGATAGCTCGTCCTAGGACCCATCCTTGGCCTTATCGCTGCAGTTCGATTCTCACTCGCTCTCGTTCCACTTTGGCCCAGCGCCTCGGTGAGCCTTTGACTTCTATTGCTCCTGAGGTGACTGCCCTTGTGCTCCCTCCTTTGACAATGATTTCTTCAGCCACTCCTCCCGACAGTAGTTTCCTGATGGTCGGGAATTCCTCGGGCGCCAGAAACTAGCAGGCTCACTCCTCTGCAGAGCCGGTCATCGAGGCTGTCACTCTGACGGCTACACACATTCTGGAGACCCAGCCTTTATCTTATGCTCTTGTTGGACCTACTACTTTTAGCACCCAACCACCTGCGGCGACGTCTTTCTTAGGATCTCTCTCTGCTGGACAGTCTGAAGTCCCACCTCCACTTGGATCCTCTACGCCTTTTGTTGTGGTTTCTAGTACTGTTATCGATGGGTCTTGTGCCCTCCCTGACCAGCAGCTTCTTGCGCTCAAAAGCTACAGGGCATGGGATTCCACATCCTTCCAGCTTCTACTGCTCCTTCGGTGGTTCCAGAGGTCCCTGTGTTGCTGTCACCTGCATATCATGCTGCATCCACTACACCACCCCTTCGTCCATCGCCCCAGCTTTTTTTGACTTCAGTGGCGATGGGACCGGTTCGCCTGTAGTTTCCTCTCAAGTCACCACACAGCATTTCTCCTATGCACCTGGTGGCCAACCTTTAGGTTTGGCAGGGGCACAACACCCTCACGTCTCATTCCTTAGATTCGTCTCGGGACAGCAGCTGTACCCCACTCACACTGCACCTCATGTAGCACGTCACACATCTCCCCTTTCCTTCCTGCATCAGAACCAAGTTTCTACATACACCCCACAACACTTTGTACCAAGACATGAGTACGCCAACCATTGTGCACTGACACCAGCAAACGCGATGGTGGATCGGGAGGAGCACCTCGGTGCGACCCATGTGGCATACACAGGACCCACCCCAGCTGCATCACCCTCATCAGCCGCTCCAGTGGTGGGCGATCTTGAGAAAGCACTTCGACAAGTGTAGGGAGGAGACTGCCAGACCTACCAATTCCGGGACCTCTGCTATTTCCCAAGGGCTACTCTTTCATTGAATTTCCAAGTCTCAGATTTCGAAAAGTACAATGGTAAGGGCTGCCCTATCTCACATTTAAGGGCGTACTGCGGAGATCTCGCACAGCTCCAAGCTGACGAGATGTTACTGATCCGTCTTTTCCATAAAAGTCTAACCGGTCCCGCATTGAAATGGTTTACCTCTCCAGATATGGCCCGGATAAAGACTTGGAACGACCTTAGTCAGGCGTTCCTGGAACAGTACTCGTTTAACTTCGACTTGGTCCCTAAGCATGAGGACCTTGCCGCCACCAAGCAGAAGCCCCATGAATCATTTGGAGAGTATGTTGGGTGTTGGCGCACTCTCGCTTCACAAGTTAAGGATAAACCCTCTGATGAGGAATCAATTGAGATGGTTATCCAGGGAGCGCAGCCAGCCACTAGGGCCCTGCTTAGCATACAACCCATCACCACTTTCACATCGCTAATTCGTGCAGGTGCTCGCGTAGAAAGTTCGCTGCGTAGTGGAAGCTTCCCCAGGCTCACAACATTCTCTAAACAAGCCGCGTCCCCTGCTTCTGTCCTAGGGACAAGTGGTAGCAACACAAGCTTTGATGTAAATGGTAACGCCAATAAGAGGAGGGATCCCCCCCGGAACGCCGTTGCATACGTTGGACCTCTTGTAGCGCTTGTTGACACGGGACGCCCATCTCAGTAGCACTTCGTTTATGCACCCACACACAAGGCACCACACACCTCTCACATTACCACGGTCGCTGAGCCAGTGTATCCCGTCGCACCGGCAAGACAAGGACCGTACCAAGGTCAGGCACGACTGCGCCGTAAAGAGCGCCGCTTCACACCTTTGGTCGAACCCTTGAGCGTCGTCCGCCCAAAGGTACAATCACTCCTAAAGTTCCCAGAAGTCTGCCCACCGCCACATCCACTGCTGGGGTGGTACAAGGCAGACTTATTCTGCAACTACCATCGCTCCGCGGGGCACGCAACGGATAGTTGCTTCGCACTCAGGCATGCTATTCAGGACTTGATTGACAATAAGGTCATTGTCATTCACACTTAGCAGATGGAATCAACACCAGCATGAACACAAGCATCTACCACTTTCCCTGATCCCCCTAGCATTGTTAGACAGGCTCTCCCCGAGCATGACCGTTCAAATGCTCCAGGGACCTCTGGGATCCATGCTCTCTTTCTCACCCCATCCAATGTTCCCACATTGGACCCTTCAAACTTGATTCATGATTTATCTACCCCGTTTCCACAGTCTTTGTATCACTCTTTTCTCGAAGGGTCAAGCTCCACGGTGAATATGATCCAACTCACCACTAGACCAGAATATCCAACAACCCTGTTAGCACACCCATCATCACTTAGTGCTCCAGCAATCCTACTAGCACACTCACCCCTACCAACCACATCAGTGACCCTACTAGCACAACCCCCTCCATCTATGGCATCAGTCACCCTACTAGTTCATCCCCCCACACAGTCTCCCCAACCTATATCCCTACTAGTTTTACCAGATGCAGGCCTACCCTTTATTTGGCCAGAGCAAGTCGCTAGGGCACCTGCGGTCATTAATTTGACTCAGAATACCCATCGCATGCCCTATAACTATGCCACAGAGATGTGTGGCGAGATCACGCGTTCGGGGCAAGTATACAGGGTCCCACCTCCTGAGCCTAAGCAAACCCGGCCTACTGTAGATCCACGACAGCTAGAAAGCCATCTAGTGAAGCCCACCACTGAGGAAGCCTTGACAAAGTCCTCTTCCACCACATCTAAGCCTGTAGCCGACATCACTGCTCAACTTAAAAAGGTAAAGGCTGATATTTCCATTTGGGACTTGATTCACCCTTCGGCCGAGCACCGAGAGGCCTTCCTTCGGGTTTTCTAAGCCGCCCATGTAGCCCCCACTATAGAACCTACAGCCCCCGAGACGATGCTAGGTATGATTACCACACCCTAGGTTATCTCCTTCACGTCCCAAGAATTACCTCCAATGGGGATCAATCACAACCAACCATTATTCGTAACTGTTCAGTTTAAGAACTTCCGCATTCCCCTTACTCTGGTCGATAATGGCGCAGGGGTAAACGTTTGCCCTTGAGTACAGCAAGTAAGCTCGGATTCAAAGCCGAGGATATTGTGCCAGTGGTAAAAGGGATGACGTTGTTCGACAACACGCACCACGATGTGTTAGGCTTGTTGGTAATCCCTCTTGTCATCGGTCCGGCTCAGTTTGACGTGGAATTCTACGTCGTGGGTCTTGAGCCTTCATTTAATCTTCTGCTTGGGCGCCCTTGGCTCCACAAGCATCAGGTCATCCCGTCGACTCTCCATCGAATGATAAAGTTCAGCTAGGGCAATAATATCATTACTGTCATGGCTGAAAACTTTGAGAAGGAGAAGATCGATACAGTGTCAACCTTGTCCCATCAGACTGTCTCCTTCGACTCCAAGCCCTCAGATCTTCTATTCTGGGTTAATCGGTTTGAGCCGGTTAATTTCATTCCTGAATTTGAACGTGGCAGCTACCCACCTGTTCGTAGCAACCCCTCCAAGATGGTCGAGAATTTATGTTGTCGCTGGGGATATGAGAAGGGGACACCTCTCGAGAAGTACGGTCAGGGGATCTCGGATTCTGTTGCCACTGAGGAGCCAAGAGATCGAGTAGGACTCGGTTATGAACAGCTGTGTCAAGAAGAAAGTTCTAGAAACTTGCAGAAATTGAAGCTGAACCACTCTCCCATTTGCACTAACTTTGTTAGTGCAGGCATTCTCAGTCCTGGGCAAAGTTCAGACTCGGCGGAGCTAAAGCAAGACATCTCGTCAAGCGTAGTCGAATGCATAAGCATCGAGGACTACTTCTCCAATGAAGACCTAGACACTGCAGTATCAATTCTAGCCACGCCAGTTTCAGCTCTCATAGTAGTTTCAGTTCTAGCCGTAGTCATAGTTCCAGCCATCGTGGTTTCAATTCCCACCACGGTTTCAGTTCCCACAACAGTTTCAGTTCCCACTTCAACTCCAATTCCAACCACAGTTTCAACTCTAGTCACCGCAATGTCAGTTCTAGTCGTATCAGTTCTTGCCACAGTCATGGTGCCAGATGTGACAGTTCCAGTTTCAACCATAACCACAGCTCTAGTCACTGTATCAACAGTAGTAGATCTAGCTTCTACATCAGTTCCCATCACGACCTCAGTCACAACAGTGATCCCAGAGGTAGGTTGTGAAGCCTCTATAGGACATCATGTGATAGATCCTCTTTCCCAGCACACTCCGACGCAAGTGATGCCCGCTCAGATCCAATTGTTGGCGTGGAGCACCAATCCCTACGTAGTACCATTGACATCCATTGATGATGCGTGGATGCATATTATGTGGATCTTGCATTTGATGAGGATGAGGCAGCAGTTGTGGAGGCACAGATGGACGAGGTGCTTCAAAGCATGGAGGTTTTATTTCAAGAGCAGCTCACCGTTTTGGCAAGAGATACCATAGAGGAAGTGAGGCGCTAGAAAGGTAAAGTAGCAATGATCGAAGCAGCCTCTCCCTCGCCACAGCAAACCCAGGACCATTCCACAATCATGGTTCTAAAAGAAGGTGAAGAGACAATTTACTCTAGACCAGACGAGTTAATCACTCAGCAGTCGGGAGGTGGGTCTAGATGGTACCAGCAACCCAAGCCCCACCTTACGCAAGGTGGGGGCCCAAAAAAAAGACCTTGAGCTGAGCTCAGGGAAGAACGTAGGCGGCGTCACTCTAATCAGTCAACATTAGGACAACCGCCAATCAACAGTACCCCTTGTAAATAGCAAAGAAAATCCAAAACAATTAGAAAATCCAGAAAACCAATAAAAATTGGAAAAACCAAAAAATTCAGCAATAATTGAAGAAGCAGCATCAGTGAGTTAAGAAACATTTGACTTGAGAGAGAATATAGAACAGGATGACACAAAGGTTGCCTACCGCCAGTACAAGAATACGAGAGTCAGTGTAACTCTCCTTCGGCATCAAAAGGGCCAAGCATCAGAGCAGATTTGCACCTTCGATACAGTGGATCCTACCTTCCAGAAGGAGATGTTGTCCGAGCTCGTGGCCTATGAAGAGGAGGATGACAATGGTGCACCTGGGGATGAAGACGTGCTAGCAAAATTCCAGCACCATAATAATGACCTAGAAGGCCTGAATCTCCATGTGGAGGAGGAGATCGAGCTCGTGAACATTGGGACCGCTGACGATGTCAAAGAATTACGCATCAGTGTAAAACTCACCTCGAAGTTAAGGGCAGAATTCATCGCCTTCCTCAAGGAATACATAGATGTCTTTGCCTAGACTTACCGTGACATGGTCGGTCTAGATGTAGAGGTAGCAGTACACAATCTTCCATTGAAGCCAGATGTCAAGCTCGTCAAGCAAAAGCTCAGAAGATGGCGACCCCAGTGGTTGCTTAAACTTAAGGAAGAAATTATGAAGCAGCATAAGGTGGACTTCCTTAAAGTCGTCTTGTACCAGAATGGCTTGCAAACGTCGTCCCAGTCCCAAAGAAGGATGGATGGGTTCGCATGTGCATTGATTATAGAGATCTCAATCGGGCGAATCCGAAGGACGACTTCCCCCTACCTCACATTGACATCCTTGTAGACAATACAGCCGGCCATAAAATGCTATCATTTATGGATGGATTCTCAGGCTACAATCAGAGCAAGATGGCAGAAGAAGATATGGAGAAGACATCATTCATCACCCCATGGGGAATCTTCTACTACAAGATGATGCCATTTGGGCTCAAGAATGCAGGGGCTACATATCAGAGAGCTATGACAGTGCTATTTCATGACCTCATGCACCATGAGGTCGATGTTTATGTTGATGATATGATAGCTAAATCCAAAGAGCCCGAGGATCATCTAGCCTGCCTGAGGAAGTTGTTCGATCGTCTGCGCAAGTACAAGCTCCGCCTTAACCCCAGTAAATGTGCCTTCGGGGTTTCATCTGTCAAGCTTCTTGGCCACATCATTAGCCAAAGGGGAATCGAGGTCGATCCAGATAAGGCCCGAGCCATAATTGACATGCCTCCCCCAACTACGGAGAAAGAAGTCAGAGGACTGTTGGGTCGCCTGCAATATATCAGCCGATTCATAGCACAGCTCACACCAATCTGTGAGCCGATCTTCAAGCTCCTGAGGAAGAATGCACAGATCGGTTGGAACGAGGAATGTCAGGCAGCCTTTGACAAGATCACACAGTTGTTAGCCAGACCTCTAGTTTTGGTCCCACCAGAGCCAAGGCAACCCCTACTCCTTTATCTATCCGTAACCCAACATTCCATGGGAGCAGTATTGGGCCAGCATGATGAATCTGGTCGCAAGGAAAGGGCAATATATTATCTGAGTATGAAGTTTAATGATTGCAAGTCCAGATACACTACCATAGAGAAGGTCTGCTTATCTCTAGTCTGGGCAGCTCAACGCCTAAGGCATTATATGATGGCATATCCAGTCCTTCTTCTTTGTCGCCATGACCCTATGAAGTATTTGCTCCAGAAACCGGTGCTTGTAGGACGGTGTGTCAAGTGACAGGTGTTGTTGTCCTAATATGACATCACCTTCGTCACACAAAAATCCATAAAGGGACAAGCAATGACAGACCATCTGGCTAAGCTACCTATACCAGAGTATCGACCTTTGAGGACCCCATTTCCAGATAAGGATGTGCTACTCGCCGAGGATGATGATGATGAATCAGAGATGGACGAGGGGAAGGATCAATGGCACTTGTACTTTGATGGCACAGTCAACAAGAGAGGAATGGACATCGACGCCGTATTGGTAGCCCCTTAAGGCCAGATGACTCCATATGCAAAGAAAATTAAATTTCAAATGCACAAATAACGAAGCTGAATATGAGGCGTGTATATTGGGACTTCATATGGCCTTGAAGCATGGTGTTCGCAACTTACTTGTACGTGGTGATGCCATGTTGGTTATCGCACAGGTCAACGGCGACTGAAAGACCAAGTATCAAAAGCTCATCCAATACTATGCCCATCTTATGAAGCTTGTGGTAGAATTTCAGGAGGTTCATTTTTCTTTCATCAATAGGGTCAAGAATGCCTATGCGGATGCTTTGGCAACCTTAGCATCTTAGCTCTCGATACCAGAAGACTATGCAGTAGATGTGTCAGTTACATGTATGGATCAACCAGCACACTGCATGAGCATAGAAGAAGCACACCCACAGGAAGCGCTCCCGTGGTACCATGACATTAATGTTCTTCTGGAAACCGGGAATCTCCCTCCTCAGGTGTCAGCAACAGAAGCAAGGACTTTGAAACGCTTGGCATCCAACTATGTACTCGGGGTCGATCATTTGTACTGGAGATCCTATAACCAAATGCTCTTGAGATGCTTAGATAAGAAGGAGGCCGATGCCGTTATGTTACAAGTCCATGCTGGGAAATGCGGGCCACACATAAATGGAGTTCTGTTAGCCAAGAAGATCATGCTGCAAGGCTATTATTGGTCGACCATGGAGGCAGATTGCTGTCAGTTTGTGCAAAGGTGTCACGCCTGCCAGATCCACGGGAATCTAATCCATGCTCCTCCTCAACAACTTCACAGCATGTCGTCACCATGGCCTTTCTCCACCTGGGGAATTGACGTTGTCGGTGCCATTCATCCGACGGCATCTAATGGGCATCGTTTCATTCTGGTGGCCATTGATTACTTCACAAAGTGGATTGATGCGGCGTCATACAAGACAGTTATTGCTGTAGTAACAGAGAAGTTCTTGTCATATCCTGGTATAGGGTCCCACACGCAATAATATCAAATAATGGGAAGAACTTTATAGCCAAGAGGGTCGAAGATTATTTACAGAATTTCCACATTAAGCATCACCGATCTTCACCTTACCGTCCCTAGATGAATGGAGCGGTTGAGTTAGCCAACAAGAACATTACCAAGATACTAAAGAAGATGGTAGAGACTCACAAGGATTGGCACGAAAAGCTTCCCTATGCATTGTGGGCATATCGAACTTCTATCCAGACATCCACAGGCGCCGCACCTTTTTCTTTAGTGTATGGCATGGAGGCCGTGTTACCAGTTGAGGTGGAAATTCCTTCTTTAAGGATCTTGAGAGAAGTAAAACTAGAAGAGGTTGAATGGTTGGGCGATCGCTTCGCGTAGTTGAATTTGATAGATGAAAATCGACTGCAGGCCCTACACCACGCTCAGTGTTATCAAAGAAGGATGGCAAGATCCTATCAGAAGAAATTCTGTCCCAGGGGCTTTGCGCCCGGAGACTTGGTCTTACGGGCCATCCATCTCCCTGACTCTTGTGGCAAATTCAGACCTAATTGGTGTGGCCCTTATATCATCAAACGAGTATTCTCCGGGGGAGCGGTAATCCTCGAAAACATGGACTACATTGAGCAGTCAGAGCTGGTCAATTCATGTTACTTAAAGAAGTACTACCAATGATGGAGAGCCGCATCCTTACCTTGCAAAGCACTCTAGCTGCATTCATGCATGTTTTATTCGTTTTACTCACACATTTTTGCTTTTTTCTCGAACTCATGTTTATTTTTCCCTTTGCACTCGTTACGCATGCCTTGCATCAAAAAGCACAAAAAAGGGAAAAAAACATGCATCCATGCATAAGTGCATCCGCATCAAAGCCCGATGATGAAAATCGGAATAGCTAGCCTATTTTAAAAGGGTCTATACCTCTTCAGTTGACACTACCTAGACCTTCTAGCAGGCGAGGGAGCCACCACCCAACCATGGTCAGGCGAAATGTCCAAACTCCCCTAAGGACTTACACCTCTAGAGGGAGATAAAATGTTAGGAGTGAGCATGAGTGTGAGCCAAATTGAAAAATAAATACATCCACAAGGGCACAAAAGAAAAAGGAGACAGAAGTCGAAGACAGAAGCTAGCCCAAATTGAGAGAGGCAAGTAGGTTACCATCACATACTTTGGGGAGGAGTTGAAGCAAGCATCCAAAGAATCCAAATGACCAAAGGAACTAGCCACCCCTCACATACAATTCTAACAGTTCCCTCCAAATCCGTATGCCCATTACCCCCAAACAAGGGTTAGAGTGAGCCTACAAGCCTAAGAGGGAGAAAAGAAATGAGTCAAAAGTTAAAAAGTAGGTTAAGTCCCCAAGAGTTTGGCACGGAGCCTAACCTACTGAATTACCTATTCTGGAGAGCCACCAACAGTCTAGAAGTCTGGGTAGTGTCTTGTGAATCGAGGTCTTCCCCAGCGACATGACAGGCGTTGTTAGCGTTCCACTTGGTTCTGAGGGTGATATAATATGACACTACTATTCCTACATTCATTATCATTCATTCTCTTTGCAAGGTTGTGCTAGGTCTTAAGCCAGGGGCATGTCAGCTGCACTTTGGCTAAAAATCTAGCAGAGGTTGCTATACACCAGGGGCATGCCAACTGCCTTTATGGTGATAACCTCCCTTGTCAACCAGGGGCATGTCAACTGCCTATTGGTTGACCTACTTCGGGACAGTATCTTCATTTAGGATACGCTGACCGCTCTGTTGTTCAAGCCCAAGAACGAGGACACCGGCAACCTTATCCCTCCAAGATCAAAACAGGATCTTTGGTAAATCCAAGAGAGATGAATCGCAAAGCATGACGATTCATGGCGGAGTATTGGGGGGTTATAACCACAACTTCTGACCTCGGTCTTGTTCCGGCAGAATTAGCAAGATCCTTTCCATGTCTTGTACAAAGCTTCAGAGTAATCATTCCAGCTGTGTAAACAATATCATCGAACTGTACTGTAGTCCTCTTGGGGTTAAGTGGAACGGTTGATCCCTTCAATACTCAATGACAGCTCTGTCACCAAACAATCCCGGCCACCAGGGTTTGATGGCCTCTTGTCTCTGATTTGACTTGACTTGGTCTGGTTGGTGGCATGGATCTCTTCTCGAGGCTTGGCGCCCGAGTTAAGCCGCTTAATAGCCTGTAGTTTGGATTGCTATGTACTGATGGTCATTGAATGGTTTCCACAACCTTGGATTACTCATCCTTATTTTCAAAGCATTTATACAGTACTTTCTATCTACATCAGATTGTACGGAGCAAAGCCCTTTGTCTAATTGAAAGCAAATATTTTGATGGTGTTCCGCAGGAGTTTTGTTTCTAGTTTCGAAGTGGCATGAGTCAAGGAAAAGCCGAGGCTTCCTTGATCGAGTATGGGCTTCCCCACGATGGTTGTGCCGGAACGTTGCTCAGATGTTCTCCGGATGTGAATAGGGAAATTGACGGACAGTGATCGTGACAAGCAGCGAACTTGGGGTATCCCCTCAAAGTTCTTGGAAATTGCGAATGTGGAGGTTTCTCGATATCTTTTGTGTGCAGCTGCCCATTTCTGGAAGCCTGTTACCCATGTGTTCCGCTTCGGAAGAATCGAATTGACTCCCACTTTGGAGGAAGTTCGCCAGATCTGTTGCCTACATAAGCTTATGGGGCCTACTATGTTTATGCAACGAGATGGATATTCCTCAGTATTGAGTGAACTAACTGGCCTATCAACTGGCGATTGTAGTCATCAACTCATCTGTACTGATGGGCCAACTCCAATGTTACAATTGGCATACTTCGACAAGGTGGTCGAGATGCGCACCTGCTTGGGTGATGAGCTATGGATGAGAGGTTTTGTGGTCCGCTTCTTAGGCGAGCTAGTTTTCAGCCACGGTCAGACCGTTGTGAACATCGAGGTTGCAGAGATCGCTTTGGTAGTGGTAACCCGTCAAATGGACTTGGCTCCAGTTATCCTGGCAGAGACTTACCGGGCCCTAGACCGGTCATTACGTCGTTGTCGATATTTCTATGGTTGCGGAGCTTTTGTACAAGTGTGGTTGGCCACTCATCTGGGTGTGGAGATCTTACGCCCTCAATGGTCAGCCTTCCAATCTTATTGTGAATGCGGTCATGCTTGCACTCTCACATCAGTTCACAAGGAGTATGAGTGGCTGGAGAGCTTGACAGAAGACAAGGTGACCTAGCGCATCATTCCTTCGGTAACTCATAATTTCGAGGCTTTCTTCAATACTGCCGATATGCAGCTTGTCATCCTACCAGGGCTGACCAGTGGTGTTGAGTATCATCCAATTCAGGTGATGCGGCAATTCGGATACCAACAGGATTCCTTCGTTCAAGGGCTAATGCCAGCTCGCTTTCAGGAGTTCCCTTTGAGCACTTATGCCATGACTAAGGAGCTATCACGCCTATTAAATGGCTCCATTTTATCGGACAGCCTCATAGTCATAAAAGGGAAGGGTTGTTTAGCTGATTATGAAGTCGAAATTGAAGAAACCTGGCCGATCTGTGGAGCACATCCAAGCCATACATTGTTTGCCAAAGCTAGATGCTCTAAGAGGTCCAGGGATGATGCAGAGTCTTGATATCAGTGTTGTATTATTTGTTGAATAGTATAATCTCTACATTGTATTTGGTTACTATAGTTGGGTCATTGAAACACTTGTATCAGTTTGATTGGATGATTATGGTTGAATTGAAGCTAGAATTGTCATGACTGTAACATGTGCTTGGCTGGTTCAAACTTCTGACTTCTTTTCCTGTCGACGTGGCACTAGGGTGTACCTAGCAAATAACCGAGAATGTTATTTCAGTTTGGCACCAAGGACTAGACAAACGAAGCCTTCATAGGCTTCTGTACCAGGTAGGAGGGATCCCAGTATCCCATCCCAGGTTCGATCTGGATGGACGAATCTCGGTGCCACCCCTCGCCTTTAAATCGTGACCCTGATAGGTGGATTCAAGGCCCCCTTTTCCGTCTTCTTCTAGACTATCGGACGGACTCTAGATTGTCCCATCCCAGATTCTATCCAGACGGACGAATCTCGGTGCCACCCTTTGCCTTTGAATTCTAACCCTGACCGGTGGATTCAAGGCCCCCTTGTCCATCTTCTTCTAGACTACGGGACGGAGTCTAGATTGTCCCATCCCAGATTCTATCCGAACCAATGAATCTCGGTGCCACCCTTTGCCTTTGAATTCCGACCCTGACTGGTGGATTCAAGGCCCCCTTTTCCATCTTCTTTTAGACTACCAGAAGGAGTCTAGATTGTCCCATCCCAGATTCTATCTGGACGGACGAATCTCAGTGCCACCCTTTGCCTTTGAATTCCGACCCTGACCGACGGATTCAAGGCCCCCTTTTCCATCTTCTTCTAGACTACCAGATGGTGTCAAGATTGTCCCATCCCAGATTCTATCTGGACGGACAAATCTTGGTGCCACCCTTTGCCTTTGAATTTCGACCCTGACTGGCGGATTCAAGGCCTCCTTTTCCATCTTCTTCTAGACTACCGGATGGAATCTAGATTGTCCCATCCCAGATTCTATCCGGATGGACGAATCTCGGTGCCTCCCTTTGCCTTTGAATTCCGACCCTGACCAACGAATTCAAGGCCCCATTTTCCATCTTCTTCTAGACTACTGGACGGAGTCTAGATTGTCCCATCCCAGATTTTATCCAGACGGACGAATCTCGGTGCCACCCTTTGCTTTTGAATTTCGACCCTGACCGGCGGATTCAAGGCCCCCTTTTCCATCTTCTTCTCGACTACCGGCTGAAGTCTAGATTGTCCCATCCCAGATTCTATCCGGACGGACGAATCTCAGTGCTCCTTTTGCCTTTGAATTCCTACCCTGATCAGCAGATTCAAGCCCCCCTTTTCCATCTTCTTCTAGACTACCGGACGGAGTTTAGATTGTCCCTTCCTAGGTTCGATCCGGACGGACAAATCTCGGTGCCACCCATTGCCTTTGAATTCCAACCCTGACCGGCTGCTTCAAGGCCCTTTTCCATCTTCTTCTAGACCACCAGATAGAGTCTAGATTGTCCCATCCCAGGTTCGATCCGGACGGATGAATCTCGGTGCCACCCCTTTTGTTTTTGAGTTCCGCTTTAATCGGATGGAATCAGAGCAGTCTATCTTCCTCTTTTCCTTGGGTAGATAACCCAAACTATCCTGTTGGTAGGTTTGTCAACTTATCGCACCTTATCCCTCAGTTTGCAAGTCTTATAGTCTTACCTAATGCCCCTTTCCTCAGGCTGATACCCCCAAATGGTCCGGTTGACAGCCGTCATCCATCTTTCTTTGGTCGGCAAGTTTGATGTCTTGTCGTGCATTCTTTCGATAAGTTGTTCATGGGCTGGACTGGCGGTGGTCAGGAGCGGGCTAATACCCTAAACTATTTGATTGACGACCGTCATCTCGTTTGGAGCAGGCTGATACCCCGAACTATCCGGTTGACAACCGTCATCTTGTCAGGAGTGGGCTAATACCCCGAACTATCCGGTTGACAACTGTCATCTTGCCAGGAGTGGGTTGACACCCCAAACTATCCGGCTGACGACCGTCATCTTGTCAGGAGTGGGCTGATACCCCCTAAATTATCCGGTTGACATCCGTCATCAGTCTTTCTTCAGTCGACGAGTCTGATGTCTTGCCGTGCATCCTTTCAAGCCGAAAGGTCTATCATTTGCCAGGTTCCCTTATCGTGCGACAAGCACAGCAGTCTGGGCATCCCTTGGTACGAGTCTGGAAATGCCTCGCCCTCTCCTGCTTGAGCTGGCAGGTTACCTGCTCGTCGCCAGCATCATCCTTTGCATCAACATCACCTTCATGCATTATCCAGACATCAGGGTCAACCCTTTCCATCAACATCATGCATGGCCCCAAATCATGACTTTCGATGCATCCGCCGAATAAGTGGTTCACGGCCTTACAGTAAATACTACTCTCCCACAGACTCAAGCGGGTGTCTTGTCAACCCTGAGCATCGGTCTCGGTTGCATCCGTCCCTCGACCTCGCTCAGGGAGGGGCATCTGTAGACACCCTGATTTTGCAGTCACTTGGCAGTAGGCTCCTCTAGAAGATGCTCTAGTTGCAACCACCACCCTTAAACCCTAACTCCATCAGAACCCTAGACCCACACAAACCCAGTAGGCCCACTCAAGCCCACACAAGCCTACACTAACTTAATCCAAGGAAAAACCACTAATTAAAACCAAAATTAAACAAAACCCACTTAAATCAACCTAAAAACATTTGAAACCCTAATTAACTAAGTAAAACCCTAACTAAAATCAAAATAAAGCAAAATCCACTTAAAAAGATTTAAAATCCAAATTAATCAAGTGAAAACCCTAATTAAAATCAAAATCAAGCAAAATCCACTTAAAAACATTTAAAATCCAAATTAATCAAGTGAAAACCTTAACTAAAGTCAAAACCAAATAAAATCCATTTTTAAACCACTTTAATCCATTTAATTTCAAGGAAAACCTAAATTAAACTCAAAAAACCCTAAAAAAACCCTAAAGTCATTTAATTAAGTTAAAAAACCCTAATTTGAACCCAAAACTTTAATTAAAATCC
>JAMKQA010001892.1:0-18170 GCA_024699735.1 Posidonia australis | reverse complement strand
GTGAGAGAGAGCATGTTAGTTGCATCCATGTGCATGAATGCCATTCACGCCACCATAACAAACTGCATTTTGTTGCTGGTTCTAACCCCAGCCAGTTTTCTTTTTCCACAGGTAGTAGAGCGTGAGTTCCTTAGCCACTACTTGAGCGTTCTTTCCTTGGCTCCCCTGTTTACGACACATCGTTACTGATCATCTTTTCCTGAGCTATCCGTCACTTTGACAATAGCTCGTCCTAAGATTCATCCACTTGTTCGCCACTGTAGCCCGGTTCTCACCCGTTCTCGATCAGCTATGGCCCAACGTACTAGTGAGTCTCTTCCCGCCGCTGTTGTTACCGAGAGCACCTCCTTTGCGGTCCCTCCTACTCTTGCTGTGTCTCCAGCCATTCCTTCTGTCCCCTTCGAGCACCACGGAGGTTCTCCCCCATCCTGAAGGACATCCACTGACCCCGGCCAATCTGGAGCTAGGCACTGAGTCCATCTCAGTGACCCCAACTCGGGTTCTAGATGTATCATTGATGGCCCCACTTCCTCAGGTTTCCTTCTCTTTTAGCACTCTGCCTGCTGTGGCAACATCCCTTGCAGACTCCTTGTTTCCAGGGCAACCCATTACTGTCTCACCTTTGACTTCGGGACCTCTGACTGTGCCATCCCTCACTATCCCTAAGGGATCCCCTGCCGCACAAGCGGAATATCTGCTGGCCCTTGCCTAGAAGATCGAGGGCATGGCCTTTGTCGTTCAGTCCTCCATTGACCCTAACATTCCTGAGGCTCCTCAACAGCCTGTTCCGGTGTTCCAGGCATCGGCACCACCACCTCAGCCCTCACCCCAACTTCTCACTGCACCCACTTTAGGTGTGACACCACAGGCTCAGACCCATCACATCATTGCACAGCATTCAACTCCAGCACTTGGTGATCAACCCCTCGGGTTGGTTGGAGTGCAGCATCCCTAGAGCTTGCAGCCTAGCACCGTACCACTACAGCAGCTGTTACTCCCACACTCAGCACCAACTACCACACAGTTCTCTGTTCATCCTTCTTTTGCACACCATCAGGTCCAAGCACCGTCACTTCCACAACCACACTTAACACTCTTGCACGAATATACTGGCCATCATGCTGCAGCACCAGGTTGCATGATGGTGAATCCGGAGGAGCACTTAGGTGCGACCCACACAGCATATGCGGCCCTCCCCCTGCTGCATCACCCTCATTGACAGTAGCTCCAGATACCCTCCTCGCTAGGGTAGGTGACCTGGAGAGAGCACTTTGACAAGTGTAGGGAGGCGATCGCCAACCCTACGGATTCTGAGACCTCTGTTATTTCCTAGAGGCGACACTCCCACCGCAATTCCATAACCTGGGTTTCGAGAAACATAACAGAAAAGGTGCCCCGTTTCACACCTTCAGGCATATTACGGAGATCTTGCTCAGCTCCAGGCTGACGAGAGGCTGCTAATCAGCCTCTTCCAAAAGAGTCTCACCGGTCTAGCCCTCAAGTGGTTCTCGTCGCTTGACATGGGCTCAATCAAGACTTGGAGCGACCTCTCGCAGGTGTTCATGGACTAGTATGCCTTTAACCTGGACATGGTCCCAAAGAGGAAGGACCTTGTCGCCACAAAACAAAAGCCCAACGAGCCGTTCGGGGAGTATGTCAGCCGCTGGCGCGCCCTTGCATCACAAGTAAAGGATAGGCCCTCCGATAAGGAGTCTATCGAAATCATTATCCGAGGAGAGCAGCCTAATGTTGGGGTTCTATTGAGCATTCAACCTGTCACCACCTTCCCATCTCTGATTTGGGCAGGCGCACGCATAGAGAGCTCCCTCCGCAGTGGTAGCTTTCCTGCGCTCGCCACATTTGCCAAACAAGCCACATCCCTGGATCACCAGGCGAGCAACAGCACTCGCAACGGCACTGGCGCCAGTTACCCTAAAAGGCGGGATCATCCAAAGCCCGCAGTCGCATACGTGAGGTCAACCGCCACGCCCGTCAATGTGGTGAACCAACCATAGCCTGAGTCAGTTAGTTTACGCACCTACACCTAGGGCACCGCACACACCACAAATCACTACCACCGCCTAGCTAGTGTATCTCCCGGCATTGGTCCAGGAATGACCTCACCCAGGGCAGAGAAGGCCTCCGCATGCTGCACGACAATATACACCAGTTGTTGAGCCATTGAGCACCATCCTCCCTAAGGTGGTGTCACTCCTGAAGCTCCCGGAGATCCGCCTCCCACCAAATCCTCTTCCGGGGTGGTACGACACGAGCCTCTTCTGTAATTTCCACCGCTGCGCAGGCCACTCAACGGACAATTGCATGGCTCTTCAGAACTCCGTTCAGGACTTGATTGACAACAAGGTCATTGTCATCGACACTCAGGAGGCACGCACTGCACCGGCACCACCACCGGCACAAACACAAGTACCACCAGCTCATGCCAACATTGTCAACCAGCCCATGCCTGCGCATAACAGCTCTGCAGGCGCTGGGACCTCAATAATCCATTTCATCTCCATCTCTAGGTCCCCGACATCTGTAGTGGACCCCTCTGATCTGATTCAGACTGTAGATGAGCCTTTCCCTACCCATCTTTATCGTTCGAGCCGTGCCAGTTCCGAATCAGCCGTCCACATGATACGATTGACCGCTAGGGTTGAGCGTACCGCTGCACCGCCAACCACGCACTCTGGGTCACCCATTTGCCTATTAGCTCGACCCATGCCTAGTCAACCTATCAAATCTACACTTCCGTCTCTTGTTCAATACCAGGTCCAGTCTCTAGTTCAGCCTCTTGAACAATATCCTATTCAATTCACCGTCCGACAAAGCCACCTCTCTGTCAGTTCTCTATCGGCACCGCTGGAGTGGGCGGCACGTACCCCTCTTGTCGTCCACCTGACGAGGGACACTCACCGTGTACCCTACGATTATGCCACAGAAATGTGCACAGAAGTCACCATGTCAGGGAGGGTGTATATGCAACCAACCCTAGCAACCCAGCCTACCCATCCAACGTCTTCCCATCCTCAGCCAGCTACCCAACCTGCCAAGATGGTCCCTTGCTCTGTCCCTACTTCTTTGACCAAGCAGGAGCAGCCCTTTGCCGACATCACATCTCAACTGAAGAAGGTCAAGGCTGATATCTCCATTTGGGATCTCATCCATACTTCTACAGAACATCGAGAGGCCTTCCTTAAGGTCTTTAAGGCTGCTCACGTCTCCCCCACCATAGAACTGTCTGCTCTTGAGAATATGGTGGGCATGATTGCAGAGCCACATGTCATTTCCATTTCCAGTGAGGAGTTGCCTCCGATAGGAGGCGGTCATAACAAGCCCCTATTCATTACGACGTAATATCAGAACTTCCGAATTCCCCTCACATTGGTTGATAATGGCACAGGCCTTAACATCTGCCCTTTGTGCATAACAAATAAAATCGGATTCAAAGCCGAGGATATCACACCAACTACGAAGGGAATGACGGCTTTTGATAACACTCTTCACGACGCACTGGGGATGCTAGTTATTCCTCTCACCATAGGCCTGCAGTCTTCGATGTCGAATTTTACATTATGGAACTGGAGCCGTATATTAATCTTTTGCTTGGGTGCCCTTGGTTGCACAAGCATCAGATGATCCCCTCGACCCTACACCGCATGGTTAAATTCCACTGGGGCAACGACGTAGTTATTGTCCTAGCGGAAGATCTCAATAAAGAAAAGGTTGAGTCAATCTCCGCTGTCTCCCTCCAAACCGTCAACTTTGATCCTAAACCGTCTGATGTCATGTTCCGGGTCAACCGTTTTGTGCCTGTCAACTACATTTCGTCCCTCGAGTGTGTCAGTTACCTGGCCGTTCGAAGCAACCCCTTTCGGATGATCGAAAATGTCTATCGCAAATGGGGATACAAGAAGGGGACACCGCTTGGGCGACGTGGCCAAGGAATCTCCGAGCCCATCCAGGCGGAAGAGAGGCGAGAGTTCGAAGGCCTCGGATATGATTGGCAGCCGCACCAAGATGGACATTCGCACACCTAGAGGTACAAAAAGATTGTGATTCCCTCAAGCCTCACCAATTTTGTGAGTGTAGGGATATCAGATCCCAATCAAAGCCAAGCCACCGCAAAGGGGAGTCGACTCCGGAGGGTATAGTCACAGCCTCAGCCAGGGGTAAGTATTTCGACGACATCTGCCACCGCCCTAACAGCAAATCCCGCAGTGGTAGTCCTGCAAGCAAAGACCTTGATAGACCCATCAGTGCAATTGGTCAGTCTAAGGCACCACTCACAGCAGTCTCAAACTCAATCATAAGAGACTTGTAGTCCAGAGGAGGCAGTGGTACAGTAGGGTACTGAAAGAGATTCGGATGCCATCTTGGCAGAGGATGAGGCAGTCAGTAGAGCAGTGCAAGCAAGTGAACAAGTCAGCGACCTAGAGCTTCTGTTCCAAGAGCAGTTGTCAGTGCTCGCTGAGGACACAGTAGAGTATCAGAGGCTGAAAGAAGAAAAGCCAGGGACCTTAGGATCTGAGCTAGTAGTTCCCCACCAGCAGTCGGACCACTCACTCATCATGGTTCTATTTGACTCATAGCGTGAACCCACTAGATCATTAGAGTTAATCTCTTTGGAGTCGGGAGACGGGTCTAGATGGTATTTGCAAAAGAAACCTCACCTTAAGCAAGGTGAGGGTCAAAAAAAAAGACCCTGAGTTAAGCTCATGGGGAAGGCCAGGTGGCATCACTTCCATCAGTCAGAAGCAGGACAGCCGCCAATCAGTCACACCCTTTGTACATACTACCAAAAATCCAAAAAAAAATCAAAAAATCCAAAAAACCCAAAAAAATCGAAAAATCCAGAAAACCCAAAAAAATCAAAAAATCCAAAAAACCCATAAAAATTAGAAAACCCAAAAAACAGTATCAAAGGCCAAGGAAACGGAGCAACCCAACCGGCCAGCAGAGTCCATCATTTGCGAGCAAGAGGCCACACAATGCAAATACAAGAACACCAAAGTCAGTGTGACCATCCTGAAGAATCCTTAGGGACAAAAATCAGAACACATCCTCTCCTTTGACATCACGGACCCAACCTTCAAGGAAGAAATCATTTCAGAGCTCATCGCTAGTGAGGAGGAGGAGGATGACAAAGATGAAGATGGGGAGACACCAGAATTCCAACCCCATGACAATGATCCAGATGGCCCAAACGTGCATGTCGAGGAGGAGACTGAATGGGTGAACATCGGCACAATAGAAGCTGTCAAAGAGGTGCTCATCAGTGCTAAGCTATCTCTGTAGGCCAAGGCAGATTTCATAGCATTTCTGAAAGAATACGCAGACGTCTTTGCCTGGAGTTATGATGACATGGTCGGCCTAGACATCGAAGTGGTGGTACACAAGCTACCCATGAAGCCTAACGAGAGGCCTGTCAAGCAGAAACTCAGGAGATGGTGACCCCAATGGATTCTGAAGCTCAAGGAGGAAATCATGAAGCAGCACAAGGTGAAATTCCTCAAAGTGGTGTTGTATCCAGAGTGGTTAGCAAATGTCGTCCCAGTGCCAAAGAAGGATGGAAAAGTCCGCATGTGCATTAACTATAGAGACCTCAATAAGGCGAGCCCGAAGGACGATTTTCCATTTCCTCACATAGATGTCTTGGTGGACAATACTGCAGGGCACAAAATGCTATCATTCATGGATGGTTTCTCAGGGTACAATCAGATCAAGATGGCAGAGGAAGATATGGAGAAGACATCCTTTATCACCCCTTGGGGAGTTTTCTGCTATCGTGATGCCTTTTGGGCTCAAGAACGTAGGCGCAACTTATCAAAGGGCAATGACTGCACTTTTCCATGACCTCATGCATCAAGAAATAGAGGTCTATGTGGACGACATGATTGTCATGTCCAAAGAACCTAGGGAACACCTAGCCTGTCTGAGAAAGCTGTTTGATCGCCTTAGGAAGTACAAGCTCCATTTGAACCCCAACAAATGCATATTGTGGGTGTCTTGTGGTAAGCTTCTAGGGTACATCGTCAGTCAAAGGGGAATCGAGGTCGACCTTAGTAAAGCAAGAGCCATAATTTATATGCGTCCCCCTGCATCAAAAAAGGAAGTCAGGAGCCTGTTGGGCAGATTATAGTATATCAGCCGGTTTATCGCATAGCTTACTCCCATTTGTGAGCCCATCTTCAAGCTACTAAGAAAGAATGCACAGATCCAATGGAATGAAGAGTGTCAAGCTGCATTCGATAAAATCAAACAACTCCTTGCAAAGCCTCTTGTCCTGGTTCCACCCACACCAGGGCGACCTTTGCTGCTGTATCTTTCCACCACCCAACACTCCATGGGTGCAGTCCTTGGGTAGCACAATGAAATAGGCCGAAGGGAGAGAGCCATCTACTACCTGAGCAAGAAGTTCAACGATTGTGAAGTCAGGTACAGTCCCATCGAGAAAATCTGCTTATCCCTTGTCTGGGCCACCCAACGCCTTAGGCACCATATGATGGCATATCCGATCCTCCTCCTATGCCGGCATGACAATGGGAGAAGCAGATTCTGATAAGCCAAAAGATAAATCCAAGTGGCACCTATACTTTGATGGAGCTGTCAACAAGAGGGGCAGGGGAATTGGTGCAGTACTGTCAACACCACAAGGACAGATGACCCCCTACTCTAGAAAGCTTAATTTCGAGTGCACCAATAATGAAGCTGAGTACGAGGCATGCATCATGGGACTGCAAATGGCACTAGAGCAGGGCGCGAGGAGACTACACGTGCACGGAGATGCCATGTTAGTCATATCCCAAATCAATGGCGAATGGAAAACCAAGGATCCAAAGCTAGTGCCATATCATGAATATCTCCTACAGCTCGTCAAGGAGTTCAAGGAAGTGCGCTTCTCCTTCATGAGTAGAGCCAAGAATGCCTACGCGGATGCACTAGCAACTCTTGCCTCTTGGCTCTCAATCCCTAAAGAGTGCACGATCAATGTATCAGTCACTCGAGCAGAGCAACCTGCCCATTATATGAGCGTAGAAGAAGCAGACCCGTCAGCAGAACTGCCTTGATATCATGACACTAAGACCTTCCTAGAATAAGGTGATCTCCTAGCTGACACATCACCAATAGACAAGAAAACCTTAGCACGCCTAGCGTCAAGATACGTGTTAGGCGGGAGACATTTATACAGAAGGTCATATAACCAGATGCTTCTGAGGTGTGTCGACAAGAAAGAGGTTGATACCTTGACGCTTCAGATCCACGCCGGAACATGTGGCCCCCACATGAATGGAGTACTGTTAGCCAAGAAGATCATGTTGCAGGGCTACTTTTGGTCAACCATGGAGGCAGATTGCTGTCACTTCGTACGTAAATGCCACAATTGTCAGATTCATGGGAACTTCATACATGCTCCCCCTCAAGAACAACACAGCATGTCATCGCCATGGTCGTTCTCTACTTGGGGAATAGATGTCATTGGAGCAATCCATTCGGCCTCATCCAATGGCCACAGCTATATCTTGGTGGTCGTAGACTACTTTACTAAATGGGTGGAAGCGGCCTCATACAAATCTATCACAGCAGTGGCCACAGAAAAGTTCATCAAGAACAATATCATCGCGCGATACGGGGTACCGCACTCCATTATCTCAGACAACGGCAGGAACTTCGTAGCTCAGAGATTGGAGGACTATCTGCAGAGCCTTAAGATCAAACATCACAGATCTTCTCCGTACTGCCCACAAATGAACGGTGCTGTGGAGTCAGTCAATAAGAACTTAATCAAGATCCTGAAGAGGAGTGCCGAGACACATAAGGACTGGCACGAAAAGCTCCCTTATGCGCTATGGGCCTACAGAACTTCAATCCGGACCTCGACAGGAGCAACACCTTACTCATTGGTGTACAGCATGGAGGCAGTCCTGCCAGTCGAGGTAGAGATTCCATCACTCAGAATCTTGAAGGAAGCCGAGCTAGAAAAAGTAGAATGGGTCGAAGACCGATAAATCCAGCTAAATTTGATCGACGAACGTCGACTGTAGGCCATGTACAATGCCGACTGCTATCAAGCAAGAATGGCCAGGTCATATCATAAAAAGGTCCGACCTAGGAGATTCACACCTGGCGATCTAGTCCGGCGAGCCATACATCTTCTACACTGTCGAGGTAAATTCCGACCTAACTAGCATGGTCCTTACATCATCAAACATGTCTATTTAGAAGGCGCAGCAATACTCGAAGGCATGGACAATGTCGAGCTAACGGATCCAATCAACACATGTTATCTTAAGAAATACTATCAGTGAACGGAAGGCGTGTGTCCTGGCCTTGCAAAGTGTCCTTTGGCCCGTCATGCATCATCATCCACTACTACATCATGCATGCATATTTCAAAATAATCAATGATCCAATTGCATCTAATCCATAACATTCGTCTTTTTACTTTCATGCGCACTCAGTAACTTAAGCATCCATAATTGCATCCATCCATGCATACAGCATTAGCATCTCATCCCGATGACGAGAATCAGAATAGCTAGCCTACTTGAGAAGGGTCTACACCTCTTCAGTTGTCACTACCTAGACATTGTAGCGAGTGAGGGAGCCACCATCCAAACATGGTTAGGCGAAGTGTCCAAACTCCCACGGGGACTTACACCTTCAGAAGGAGATAAAATGTTAGGAGCGAGCATGAGTGTGAGCCAAAATGAAAAAAAAATCCACAAGGGCATAAAAGAAATAAGAAGACAAATGTTGAAGACAGAAGCCAACCCTAACAGAGAGAGGCAAGTAGGCCAACTCTATCCCTACCACTCACCATGGGGAGGAGTCGAAGCGAACATCCCAAAGATCCAAGCAACCCAAGGGACTAGCCAACCCTTGCATGAAATCCAAGCATCCTAAGGGACTAGCCACCCCTTACATAAAATCCCAGCAGCCCCTTCCAAATCCGGATGCCAATTACCCCCAAGCTAGGGTTAAGGCAAGCCTACAAGCCTAAGAAGGAGAAAAGAAATAAGTCAAAAGCCAAAAAAGTAGGTCTAAGTCCCCAAGAGTATGGCACGGAGCCTAACCTACTAAATAATCCATCCCAGAGAGCCACCAACAGCCTAGAAGTCTGAGTAGTGTCTTGTGAACCGAGGTCTTCTTCTCCTCTCATAGTAGGCATGATTAACGTTCCAAATTCATTCTGAGGGATGATATAACATAACACCATCATGCTTGCATGAATTACCACTTGTCCACTTTTCAAGGTCCCACTAGGTCCCAAACCAGGGGCATGTCAGTTGCTCTTCAGCCTAAGCCTAGCAGAGGATACCGTACACCAGGGGCATGTCAACAGCCTTTGTGGTGATAGCCTTCCTCGTTAACCAGGGGCATGTCAGCTGTCCTGTTGGTTGACTCTTCTTGCAACAGTATCTTTGTCTAGAACATGTTGTCTACTCCATAGCTCGAGCGCGGAAATGAGGACAACAATAGCCGTGAGCCTCTGAGATTAGAGCAAAGTCAGAATATATGTATTCCCTTAATCAGCAAAAGAGAGCACAGTCCACAGTCCAATGCCAAACCCAAACTATCCAGAAGTCAGCCAGTGACACCACAGTGAACCTAGAGAGATGTCAAAAATAGCCAGCAAGACCGTCTTCCTCGAGGAGGCAACAATGCTCTCGTGAAGCCCTTATCCAGCCATGCAGCGAATATTAGTGCAGAATCAAAGCAGTAGTTATCTAGATCAGCCATCATCAAATGAACAGCCAAAGCAATCACACAATGAACGAGCAAGGCAGTCATGATTCAGGACGCACCCACCAGCAGGGGTTTGCTGGCAGACTACTGTGGGCGAAACCAGCTATCCAGGCTTTAGCTTCCTCAGTTCCTTTCTTTTAGCAACGTCCTTATCCTCCTATTACTAGGGGCATGTCAGCTGCCTCTTGGTTTTGTTCTTTGACAACCTTCCTTCCGAACTGTCACCAACCATCTCTCAGTTGAATAGTTCGCCCATCCAGCCTTTTGAACGACTACCCCTCAGTCGGCTAGTTCGTTCATCCCTTTCCTCGTGTCTCCTTTAGGTCCGGAGGAGATTCGAGTTTTGTCCCTTTCTCGTGACTCCTTTAAGTCCGGAGGAGTCTCGATTCGCTGATTCCTGGCCTCTAGGAACAACTCTTTGCCCCTTTTTTCTCGTGTCTCCTTTAAGTCCAGAGGAGATTCGAGTTTTGTCTGACTCCTTTAAGTCTGAAGGAGTCCTGTGTCGCTGATTCCTAGCCTCCAAGAACAGCTCTTATTCCTTTTCTTGAATCCCCTTCAAGTCTGGAGGAGATTCGAGTTTTGTCCGACTCCTTTAGGTCCGGAGGAGTCCCGGGTCGCTGATCTAGGCCTCTAGGAACAACTCTCTACCCCTTTTCCCTATGTCTTCTTTAGGTTTGGATGAGATTCGAGTTTTGTCCGACTTTTTTAAGTCCAGAGGAGTCCCGGGTCGCTGATTCCTAGCCTCCAGGAACAGCTCTTTGTCCCTTTTTCTCTTGTCTCCTTTAGGTCCGAAGGAGATTCGAGTTTTGTCTGACTCCTTTAAGTCCGGAGGAGTCCTGTGTCGCTGATTCCTAGCCTCCAGGAACAACTCTTATTCCACTTCTTGAATCCCCTTTATGTCCGGAGGAGATTCGAGTTTTGTCCGACTCCTTTAAGTCCAGAGGAGTCCCGGGTCGCTGATCCTGGCCTCCAAGAACAGCTCTCTGCCCCCTTTCTTCGTGTCTCCTTTAGGTCTAGAGGAGATTCGAGTTTTGTCTGACTCCTTTAAGTCCAGAGGAGTCCTGGGTTGCTGACTCCTGGCCTCCAGGAATAGCTCTTTGTCCCTTTTCCTCTTGTCTCCTTTAGGTCCAGAGGAGATTCGAGTTTTGTCTGACTCTTCTAAGTCAGGAGAAGTCCTGTGTCACTGATTCCTGGCCTCCAGGAACTGCTCTTATTCCTCTTCTGGAATCCCCTTTAAGTCCATAGGAGATTTGAGTTTTGTCTAACTCCTTTAGGTCCAGAGGAGTCCCGAGTCGCTGATCTTGGCCTCCAAGAATAGCTCTCTGCCCCTTTTCCTCATGTCTCCTTTAAGTCCGGAGGAGATTCGAGTTTTGTCCGACTCCGTTAAGTCCGGAGGAGTCCCGAGTCGCTGGTTCCTGGCCTCCAGGAACAACTCTTTGCCCCTTTTTCTCATGTCTCCTTTAAGTCCGGAGGAGATTTGAGTTTTGTCCGACTCCTTTAAGTTCGGAGGAGTCCTGTGTCGCTTATTCCTGGCCTCCAGGAACAGCTCTTATTCCTCTTCTTGAATCCCCTTTAAGTCCAGAGGAGATTCGAGTTTTGTCGGACTCTTTTATGTCCGGAGGAGTCCCGGGTCGCTGTCCGACTCCTTTAAGTCCGAAGGAGTCCCGGGTCGCTGGTTCTTGGCCTCTTGGAACTGCTATTTGCCCCTTTTCCTCGTGTCTCCTTTAAGTCCGGAGGAGATTCGAGTTTTGTCTAACTCCTTTAAGTTCGGAGGAGTCCCAGGTCACTGGTTCCTAGCCTCTAAGAACAGCTCTTTACTCCCTTTTCTCGTATCTCCTTTAAGTCCGGAGGAGATTCGAGTTTTGTCCCTTTCTCGTAACTCCTTTGAGTCTGAAGGAGTCCTGAGCCGTTGATCCTTGGCTTCCAAGAACAGCTCTTTTTCCCTCTTCTGGTATCTCCTTTAAGTTCGGAGGAGATCGGAGTCGTTGTCCTTTTCTCGTGTCTCCTTTAAGTCTAGAGGAGGTCCGAGTTGTTTTCCTGTACCCGAGAACCAACCCCTTATCCCTGGGCTGATAACCCTAACTATCCGGCGATGGGTCCGTCAACTCATCACAGGCAGATAGACTTGGTAGTGAGTATGCTGGCTAATCTAACGGTCTCTTGTACACAGTTTCGGGTGGCTACTAGCACATGACTCAGTATTTGACAGCAATTATGGATTCTTTTCATCTACATTGAATTGTATGAAATGTGATCATGTGCACGAGACAAAGAGATTTATCATTCTGAATACACTTGTGACAAATGTTCTGCAGACTTGAACCCAGAAAAACCGTAGCTCCCCCATCAGTTATGGGCTTCCCTACGATGGTCGTGCCGGCAAGATGTTCAGAGGCCCTCCAGGCGTGGATCGGAAAATTAACAGGTGATGATCGTGACAAGTTGCGAACTTAGGGAATCTCCACGCACTTCCTAGACATTGTAAAGGTGGAGGTCCCCCACTACTTCTTGTGTGCAACAGCTTGATTCTGGAAACCAGCAAATCACACATTTTGCTTTGGAAGGGTTGAGCTTACCTCTACTTTGGAGGAGGTCCGATGGATATGCTGTTTGCCAAAGTTCCTTGGGCCCAGTGTATTCATGCGGCGAGACAGAAATGCCGCTGTGCTGAGTGAGCTCAATGGCCTATCAATCGGCGACTGCAGGCATCAACTGATCTGTACAGATGGGCAATCACCTATGTTGCAACTCACCTACTTTGACAAAGTGGTCAACAGGCGCGTTTCCTTGGGCGATGAACTATGGTTGAGAGGCTTTGTCGTTTGCTTCTTAGGTGAGCTGGTGTTTAGCCATGGCCGAACAGTTGTGAGCATCGAGGTTGTAGAAATTGCATTGGCAGTGACAACCCGTCAAATAGACCTGACCCCTATCATCGTGGCAGAGACTTATCGAGCCCTTGACCGATCTCTACGGCGATGTCGACATTTTTATGGTTGTGGAGCCTTCCTGCAGGTGTGGTTGGCAGCTCATATGGTTGTGCAACCCACAACTTCGAAGCATTCTTCAATGATTCTGACATGAAGCTTATCATCCTGCCGGGGTTGACTAGTGGTGTCGAATATCACCCAATCGAAGTAATGCGGCAGTTTGGTTATCAACAAGACTCCTTCACTCAGGGATCGATGCTAGCTCAATTCCAAGAATATCCCTTGAGCTCTTACACAACAACCAAGGAGCTGTCCCGCTTACTTATTGGCTCCATCCGATCAAGCAACCTCTTAGTCACCGATGGCAAGGGCTGTTTAGCTGACTATGAAGCCGAAGTAGAGGAGACCTGGCCGATCTGCGGAGCACCTCCTAGCCATATACAGTTTCCCAAAGTTAAGGGCTCTAAAAGGGCTAGGGATGACACAGACTGTTGACACTTGTTTTAAGCTACTTGTTCAGCACAGACTGGAAAATGAGTGTAATCATCATTATATTTGACTGCTATAATAAATTCTATGAGACAATTTGCCATCTTGCTTCAATGGTTGTGATTGACAGGGAATGGCCGTCGCCATAATATATGCCCAATTGTCTTCAACTACTACCCTTTCTGCCTGCTGACTTGGCGCTGGGGCCCACCCAGGTATTAGTCTAGGATACTGTTCTGTTTGCCCTCACCTGGACAAATGAGGCCATCCTAGGTCTTACTACCAGGCAAGGTGGAATCCTATTTGTCCTACTGAGACTTGTTCAGAGCAAACAAGTGACATTGCTATCCTTTCCTAGACCAAGCAAGGTCTAGGTGATCTCGTCTCAGGTTCACCCCAGATGAACGAATTTTGATGCCCCTATCCTCAGGCTAATAGCCCTAACTATCTGATTGATGACCGTCATATTGTCACTATCGGGCTGATAGCCCTGACTATCCGACGATGAGTTCGTCAACTCATCTCCGAGCTGATAGCCCAAACTATCCAGTGCTGAGTCCGTCAACTCATCTCGGGCTGATAGCCCTAACTATCCGGTGCTGAGTCCGTCAACTCATCTCGGGCTAATAACCCTAACTATCCGGTCCTGTGCCCATAAACTCATCTTTGGGCTGATAGGCCTGATTATCCGGCAATGAGTCCGTCAACTTACCATGCCCTATCCTTTAACTTGTAGGTTTGATAGTCTTATCCCATGCCCCTTCTCTCGGGCTGATACACCCAAACTATCTGGTTGACACTCGTCATTAGTCTATCCCTCGGTCGGCAGGTCCGGCATCTTGCCATGCATCCTCCCGGGCTGAATGGTCCGCCATTCGCCAGGTTTGCCCCGGTCAATAAGTCTGACAAACTTGCCCAGGCACACCTCGGCACGATTCGGGAAATCCCTCACGCTCCCCTTCAAGGGCTGAGCTACCCACTCATTTTCAGCCTCACCCTCATGCATTACCTAAAATCAAGGTCATTCTTTGCATCAGCATCATGCATGGGCCACGAGTCATGACTTTTCGGTGCATCCGCCGAATAAGTGGCTCACGACCCCACAGCAAATACCACTCTCCTACGAACTCAAATAAGGTGTCTTGTCAACCCTGAGCATCGGTCTCAGTTCCATCCATCCCTCGACCTCGCTTAGGGAGGGGCATCTGTAGACACCGCAATTTTGAGGTCATTTGGCAATAGGCCCCTCCAGATGATGCTCTAGTCGTAACCACCAAAACCCTAGCCCACACAAGTCTAATCAGGCCCACACTAGCCCACCTGACCCAATTAAACTTAAAATCCAATAAAACCCTAGAATCCACTTAATCCAATTAACATCCACCTAAAAATTCAAATAAAACCCACTTAAAATCCAATTAAAACCCTAATTAATCAAATTCTAAACCCTAATCAAGTGAAAAGAATTAAATCAATTTAAAATCCATTAAATAAGACAAAAACCCTAATTCAAGCTTAATTCAAATTAAATCACTTAAAAATCCAAATAAACACAAAAACCCTAAATAAACATAAAAATCCTAATTAATAAATCCAAAAATCCCTAAATAAACCCTAATTAAAACTCAAAATCCTAATTTCAAAGCAATTAAATAAAACCCTGAATTCAAAATTAATAATCACATTTAGCTCACAAAATCCTAATTAAAAACATAAAATTAAAACCCTAAAATCCCTAAAAATTCCAAACCCAAAATAAAATAAGAAAACCCATAATAATTAAAACCTTGATTTAAAATCAACTAATTAAACTTTAATCACAAACTTAATAAAAATCATAAAACATAAATAAAAAGTCTAAAATAAAATTCAAAACCTAATTAAAAACTTAAAATCAAAACCCTAAAAGATCCCTAAAAAAATTCATGAAAAAAATCAAACCTAAACCAATTAAAACCTTAATTAAACCTTAAATCACAAAATTAAGAAATTAAATTAAACCCATAAAGCCCAATTAAAATCCTAAAATTAAAGCCCTAAAAAGTCCTAAAAAAATCCAAAATAAAAGCCAAAACAAAATTCCCAAAACCCTAAGCCTGTTAAGCCCAATACTGTTCATTCAAAAATTCTATTTCAAACTTTAGAAATGTCAAAAATAATTCCGGCGACCCTATTTTTCTAGCGAAAACTCCGGTGAGCAATTCTGAGAGATTTGGAGCAAATCTCAGCCTCTATGATACTTGGCCAACCACCTCCAGCTCACGTCCGATCCAACAGTGCTGATGGACTGAGGGGAGAAGGATCAACGACCTTGGAGAGCCTCGCTGGAATATAAAGCCTCGCCGTCGACAGAAAAAAAGGACCTTTTTGGCCGAGCTTTTTCCAGAATTTCAGACCTTCTGCCTCCCTCACCAGCGACCCCTGAGCCCAGCCAGAGCGTCCCATCCCTTTTTCCAAAGAACCCAGCCGTCGACGAGCGATCAGAGCCACTGGAGCGCCTTATCGTTGACCCATCGCCGGAGCCCGTGGGAACAACCACTCAGGTATGCTTCCTCCCCTCCTTTTCATTCTAGCATGTGCACTTAAGGTCCCCTAGAGTCTCTAGGATGCGCCGCTCCAGCCCCTCCTCTGGCAATGGGTTTACCATCGTCGACGGCCTCCGAGCCCAACTACGGGTAGGCCCCTAAGGGGCCTTCCTCCCCTCTTCTTATCCTTCCTCTCCCCTCTTCCCTCAATGCCCTCTACCCCAGATAAGTTTTCGCTCGCCGTTGTACCGTCGCAGTCACCGCCGCTTGCCGACGAGAGGTTGCTGGAGCAAACCAAGGCCTTCCTGTCCAAGCCAAGGCTTCCGAAACACTCCCCACCACGCGTCGAGCCTCTCCGCTGTCGCCTTGATGCCCCGCAATGTCCCAGCCACCGCCGTAGTGCCCCTCACCGGAGTGCGAGGTGGGGGGAACAATCCAGACTGCCCCAAGCCTCGTCGATGCTCCCTGGAGCTCCGCCGTGCTGCCATCCCAAGCCCTGCTAGCCCCTGGAGTACCCCTGGGAGGTCGTCGAAGATGGTCACCGGCGGTAGAGCGCCGTCGACCTCCGGTGATCTTCGAATGGATCTTTTATGGCCCGTTCATATTAGTTTTTCATTATTACTTTTAGGTCCTTTATTTATTACTTTTCAGTCCTTTTTTATTGCATATGGGTCCAGACATTTGCATTTTAGTCCTTACAATTTTAATATAATTTTTATTCTTTATTTTATCCATGAATTTTGCATCTGACCCCCTGAAGAGTTCATCTTTTATTTTTTTAGCAAATTGATGCATGTTTTTGTTACATTTAAGTCCCGAAAATTTACATTTAGCCCCTGAATGTCTTTAAAACAAGTTTTCTCTATAAATTTTACATCCTGAACCCTAAATATCTTTAAAATTGCTCTGATAATCATTAAAATTGGTTTTTTTATCACATTTAAGTCCTAAAAATTTACATTTAGGTCCTTGAGTGTCTCTGAAACATGTTTTCTTAGTGAAATTTACATTCTAATCCCTGAATATCTTTAAAATTGCACTGTTGATCAATAAAATCGATTTTTTATCACATTTAAGTTCAGAGAATTTGCATTTAGACCCCTGAAATTCTATGGAATGTCTTTCCTCTGTGAATTTCGCAGTTTGAGCCCTGGATTCTTTAAAAATTACACTTTTCTTTATGGAAGTAGAATTTTCTTTACAGTTAGGTCCTGAAAATTTGCATTTAACTCCTTGAACTTTAAAGAATGAGTTTTTCACTGTGAATTTTGCATTTAAAACCTCAGATTTCTTCATAATTGCTCTGACCAGCATAAAAGCCTCATTTTTGTCATAATCAGACCCTGGAATTTTGCAGAAAGGCCCCTGAATTCACATTAAAGCTTTTTTGAACATGGAATTTACATTTTGGCCCTTAACTTATTTCTAAATCTATCATTTAGGGTTTTTAAATGTTTTCCATCACATTTTGGGGATATTTTTCACTCTTATGTTGCATTTGATCATAGAATCTATTTAGGCATCATGTTTGCATTAAGATTTGATCTTTAGTTTCACATTTTGACCGCATTTGCACTCATGCGTAAATTTTGCACTTTAGTCCCTGAATTTTCAGGAAATTATCCAAGCGTGTTTTTTGCATCCTTATGCCACATTGACATTGGCCCATCATTTGCATGTTAGAATAAGGGTCATGAACCTTTTTTTCATCCAGTTTCTCGCTCTTTCGTGAATTTTGCGTTTTAGTCCCTATGTTTGTCATTTATTGCATTTACATCCTTTTGGTGATTTTTCTTCTCCCTATTTCTTGCAAATGACATTATCCAGACATTTAGCATTCATTTTGACATAACTTAGGCCATGCATCACTCCCATGCAAGCACTGTTCAGGGAAAATGACCAAATTGCCCTTGTGCCCCAATTCATGAGTATGCATCTCGATCTTTGCATAGTCTATGTCAAAGCTATTCTTTAGAGTTTTTACACATTTAGGCACTTATCCATGCATTTCACATCCTACATTTCAGATTTTTGATTTGATTTAGGTTTCATCGCCCAAGGGCGTACATTAACAGGCCTGAGAGCCAACATTTGTTCCTACCACGGATTATTTTTCCCCTCTTTTGATTTTCACGACTTTCTCATGATTTCATGTGGATTTCTTCGCAGTTTTCTCGCACTGTCTTGCACATCTATCCAGTCTTGTCATTGCATACGTATTAGCATGATTAGAGCATGTCCTAGGTTTAGCAAACATTCATCTAGACTTTAGCAAGCAATTGGACTTGAAAGACCGAGTTTCTCGGGCGTACGAGGGTGCCTAACACCTTCCTCGTGCGTAATAGGAATCCTTACCCATCCTCTGGTTAGCAGACATCCAACCTTCACATCTGCACCTTAGGCATTCATCTTTTTTTGTGGTTTTCCTCGTCTTTCCCTTAAAAGACTAGGTGGCGACTCCTCTTTTCTTTTTTTT
>JAMKQA010001891.1:0-17813 GCA_024699735.1 Posidonia australis | reverse complement strand
ACCTTTCTTTTTATTGTTTGCATGATTTTTCATGTTTATGGTTTTCCTCGTCTTCCATAATAGACTAGGTGGCGACTCCTGCATTTGCATTTTACTTTGCTTTTTCGACGTGATTTTTGCCGACCGATTTTGCATTCTTTTGCGGAATCTCCTCGCCGGCATGGTTACAGAATGCAACTGGCAAACCATTTCCAGTAGATGGAGGCCCATTCCCCTTCAAAGAATAGATGACAGACATTTTCCGTTTGTTGACTAGACTTGCAACATACACATTTGGATGGCAGGGCAAAACCCATCTCCTGAATTTTATCATCCGTATGAAGTCTACCCGAATAAAGTTTCTAGAGAATGAACAAAATGTTGGTTGGTAGGAAGGCATCCCAGATGCCTAAGCCCCACCAAACAGGATCTTTCTTGACCCTACACAAATCCCAAGCAGACTTGACCGTGAACGAGCCATCCACGTTAAGATCCCAGATCAAAGAGTCATCTTCCTCATTTATATCAATCTGAAGATCCAGTATACCATATAGAATATCATTAGGGAGCCGAAGATTAAATATAAAAGAGAAATTCTAGAAACCTCCCTTACAGTAAGGGCTGGGTTTTGAATGTGGGTATCCGTAATCTCAGTAAGGAAGCCTAGATTGGACCAATTGTTAAACCAAAAGCTGACCCTTCCCTGACCAATAGACCATTGGATATGATCCCTCATTGCAATCCAAGCCTCCTGAAGTCTTTTCCATCTAGCAGGACCCTTAACAAGAGAAGGATCCTCAGCCATCTCACCATATCTCCCCCTCATAAAAACTGCCCAGAGAGAATTCCCGGTTCTCACCCTCCAAGCCAACTTTATGCGAAGAGCAAACATAACATCACTAAGATTCCTCATCCCCAAACCACCCTCTGCAAATTTAGAACAGACTGTGTTCCAAGACACCCAATGTCTCTTGTGAGTGCCTTCCTGATCTCCCCAAAGAAAGTTGGCAAAAATCCTATTCAGCCTATCAAGGACAACCCTAGGGATGTCAAAAATGGAAAGCATGTGGATAGGAATACTAGACAGCACATGTTTAATCAGAATGATTTTGCCCCCTGGGGATAAGAATTTGGCATTCCAACCCTTGACCCTTTGCAAGATCTTATTCACCAATCCCTCAAAAAAGATCTGTTTACTCATGCCTTTGAATATAGGGCATCCAAGATAGGTAAACAAAAGGGAGCCTCTAGGGAACGTAGTTAACTGTTGAACCATCTTAACTCGAGAATTATCTAGGTTCTGAGAGACCAGGAAGAAACTTTTGGTTGGATTAATCTTCTGTCCTGAAGCTAATTGATACTCAAGCAAGAAATCCATAATGGCCTTCACAGACTTCTTTCTCCCATTCAGAAAAACCATGGTGTTATTTGCGAATAGGGAATGAGTGATAATAGGGCAGTCCTTGTGCACAAAATAAGGGAAAAGACTACCATTCTCCTGCAATTTGGAAATGCCTCTACTCAACACCTCCTCAGCCAAGACAAAAAGAGTAGGTGAGATAGGGTCACCTTGTCTCAACCCTCTCGACCCCGTGAAGAACTCCGAGGAAGAGCCATCAACAATCACTGAATAAGAATTAGCCACCACACATTGCTTGATAAGACTTAGAGTCATCTCATCAAAGCCAAACTTGCTAAGCACCCCAATTAAGAAATCCCAATTGAGCCTATCATAAGCTTTCTCCATATCAATGTTCAGCACGACATTATCGCCCACTTTACCATGGTCAATGTGTTGAATGAGTTCTTGAGTTAAGGAAATGTTTTCATGAATAAGCCTTCCACTAACAAACGCCCCTTGCTTTGGAGAGATAAGCTTAGGCAGTAAGGAGTTCAGCCTGTATACCAAAATCTTCGAAATCACTTTATAGCAAACATTGCAAAGACTGATCGGTCTAAAGTCAGAAAAATCATAAACTTGGTCCTTCTTCGGAATTAATGTTAAAAATGTGGCTTTCCAACATCTTGGAAGAGGACACCCTTTGAAGAAAGCCTAAACAGCCTCAACCAAGTCCTTTCCAACAATATCCCAGCAAGAAGTGAAGAAGAACACAGTAAATCCATCAGGGCTGGGTGAGCTTTCAAGCTCCATAGAGAAGATGGTATTCTTAATCTCCTCACTGGAAGGAATGGATTTGAGAATCTTGTTCTCCTTAGTCTTCACCGCATGTGGATTAACTTCCAAAAGTGTTGGATCAAGAAAACATCCTTCCTCCTGAAGAAGATTCATAAAAAAAGCCCTCCCCCTCTGCAACATCTTTGGTCTATCTTTGAGACAAGCTTCCGGTATGTTGGAAAAAACATTGTTTCTACGTCTATCTTGAATAATAGAATGGAAATATTTGCTATTCCTGTCTCCCACCAACAACCACTGAACTCTAGCTTTCTATTTAAGAAAAATTTCCAGCTACCTTTCATTCTCCATATACTCTTGTCTAGTAGACAAGTATTGCTCCCAAACATTCTCATCCCATACCTCCTGAAGATACACATCCAGACTGGACATCTTAGAAAGGAAATAGTCGTTTCTCTAAGTAACATTCCCAAAAATATGCTTGTTCCACCATTTCAGGCTCTGTTTGAGCCCCTTGAGTTTCATGCTTAGATTAAGCATTGGGGAAGAAGTAGCAACATGATTCAATTTGTCTCTCACAAAGTCCACGAATTCAAGGTGTGCAACCCACACAGACTGGAACTTAAACAGGCTAGGTCCACCAGACCAAGGTGCTTGAGTAGAGATCAACATAGGGGCATGATCAGAGAGGATTCTATCCAGGTACAAAACAGAATGTGACACCAAATCCAACCATTCAGCATTCCCTAACACCCTATCCAATCATTTGTAGATCCTGTTAATACCTTGCTGAGAGTTACACCAGGAGAAGAGGTTGCCCGAGTGGTGAGGTTCCCCAAGGCCTGTAAACTGAATAAAGTCTCCAAAGTCATCAGCACAAGGAAAATCAAAATCCTTTCCACCAATAAGCTCAGAAGAATTAAGGGCACAGTTCCAGTCTCCTCCCAGAAACCAAGGTATTGTGGTGGCAGCTCCCACATTAAGCAGATCCACCCACAAGTCTCTCCTTCTGTACTGATCACACGATGCATAGACACAAGTAAACTGACCAATCTGCCTAGAAATGTCATGAACAGCAAATGTTGAGGCTTGATCAGACTCCTCAATAATAGTAAAAGAAAGGGACTTCTTCCAGAACACCCAAATCTTGGATCCAGAGGCTGAATTAACCTAGAAATTATCCATCCGAAGCTGCTTATAGACACTAGCCACCTTCCCTTCCCCAACCATGGGTTCAAGAATGCCAACTAGCTCCACTTTGTGTTTTTTAATTAAATCTTTAAGATGAGATATAGTGGAAGTATTTCCAATCCCCCCTACAATTCCAAATGATTGTATTAAACATAACTCTCATTATCAGAATGATGCGATTGACTGAAGAACTTTGCTATAGTCCCAGTCTTACTCCTCAAGTTATACCTCTGTACCCTTGGCCTAGAAGCATTACGTTTCCTACTCTTGCTATCCAAGATCATATCCCCATCATCAATGACAGTTTCTGGAATCCTGGATCGCGTATTTGAGGCAAGAACCTCAGCACCAACTATAAATTCCTCTAATTGCATTTCGCTCCCAGGAATCTAGGAGGGATCCCTGGACCCTTTAACTTCCTCAAATTTAGGCTATGACTCTTCAGAACAACCATCAGGTAGCACCCTTGGTTTGTTAGTCTCAATGAAGGTTGGATCAGAGCAGTGTCGATACCACAAACCTCCTGAAAGATTCGGGCCATCATCACTACTGGGATCATGATTCGCCACCAACAATTCTCTGAAGTTCAACTCCATTTGAGAAGCAATAGCTATAAGGGCAGGACAAGCTTCCTTGATTTCAGCCATAGAATAATTCACATCCCACAGTATTTTAATATCATCTTTAATACTCCTTCTAGAGCCAAAGAGATGGTCCTGATCAGATGTAATAGGCTTCGATTCTTTTGCATGGGATTTAAGGAGACCCTCCTTCTTGCTGTCCAAACTAGACTAATCAAATAAATTTTTCAAACCAACTCTAGGTTTAGTAGTAGGGGAATACACCTCTACCACTCCACTATTGTAATCAGCAACCATTCTAGCATTAACCTTTTCCACCATATCTTCCTTTGATCCCAGCACAGGAATCACATCAGCACGCAAATCTTCTCTACCAGTGAAGTTTTGTTGTTGCATGATTTCCACCTTCTTTTCCTTGGACAACAACTTATGCTGAGCCATAGTTGAAATATCTAAATCCATGGGACTTGCCCTCTCAGCCTTAGAGTTGAGTAGGATTGGAGAGATCTCCCCAGCTGGTTGCTCAATCCTGTTCAAAACTTTTGATTGATGGTGGAGAAACTTCTCCAACCTTTTATTTTGTAATTCCCATGGAAGGTCATCTTCCTGTTGAACCTTTGGTCTTCCAGAGAGTTTAGGCTCCTCCATCCTTTTTTCCTTCTCAGCATTAGACCTTGCTTTAAGGAGTAACACAGCTTCCTTCAACTCAAAATTCACCTTATTAGATGCTATCTCCTTCGCTTTCTTGACAGCAGAAACCTTGGATCCAGCTGATTTCTTAATTGCATTGCCTGGCTTAATCTCCACCCTGATTTCTACTTCTGACCCAGTATTAGGCTCCCCATCCACCTGAGGCTCTACAAAACCACTAGGTACATCCTTACAGGCTTCATTGGGTACTCCTTTAGTTTCCTTTGACTGCGTCTGGACCTGTTTCAGACAACCAGAGACATACTCCCTGACCGCCCCTTCGCTAGAAAACCCCACTTTCCAATTCTTATTACCTGCAACAGTCGACCAGCCCCCTTCTTCTAGGCAACCTGAAGAGGTCTCATCCTGAGCCAAAGCCTTACCTTTATTAGTCACGAGAGGAAGCTTCTTCGCCTCCACCAAACCTTTCTCAATTTGTTCATCCTTGCTAACATCATTAATTTTGATCCCTGTTATCCCCATTTTCAAATTCTTAGCAATCTTAACTCCCCCCAATTTGAATTTCCTTTTTGCTCTTTTTCTAGCACTTTTGGATTGGCCAGTAGTACTATTACCCTTCCTCTCCACTGGTTCCTTGCCTATAGGATTTCCATCATTCTTAGGCTTATCCGTATGCTCAACCACCTTCTGCCTTTTGCAATCTGAAGACAAATGCCCAATCATGGAGCAGAACTGGCAGTACGGGGGCAAGGACCTACCATAATCCACCTCCTGTTTGATCATCTAGCCTCCATTATCAATAGTTAGGAACTTCTTCACAGGCTTAGCAAGATCCATTTCTACACAGACATAGGCATAGCTTGGCCTAGTGAAATTGGTCACGTCTTTGTGCATGCATAAAAACTTCCCAAGCGAACTTGCTAAGGATTGAATAACACCAGGATCATACAAATGAGCTCTCAGTGTGGGAAGACCAACCCAAATAAGAGTGCACGATGACTCAGAGCCAATTGTGAAATTTGGAGACCACCTGAAAACTCTCATTCGTTTTCCTTTGATAAACCAAGCATCTTTTATATATGCTTTAACGAAATCCTCCCTATTAGTGAAGTGTATCAAAATGTGCCTTTGATCAAGCGCCACAGGGAAGTTTTCCTCCTGAAAGGTCATGACATTCTTCATAGAAGTAAGGACCTCCATCAACGCAGGCCTGCCCGTAGTAAACTTGCCAATCAAAGTCTAGGAGAAAGGAACTGCCATCTGATTCACCTCTTCAAGTGAGAATTGAATAACCTCCTCACCATCAATCAGTACCGGTTTCCTCACCGGCACACCAGGGAAAAGGGGAGCTTGATGCGACTCGTGAGTAGCAGCAGCAAAGGATAAGGGACGGCGTTTCTCTGGGGTAGCTCTAGGATTACTGAATTTCAATGGTGAGACAAGGGGATCATCAGAAGGCAGAATGCCCATGCCTTTCTGGCAATCCCTAGGCTCTGCCATCGGTGCAGCCACACCCAAAGGCGTAAGGATAGCCAACACAATGCAGAACAACCTGGAGCTAGATTCCAGCCCCAAGAGAGGATACACGCTGAAGGCACTCACAAAAAAGAGAATGGCACGACCTTCACGGGGAGAAAAGCCAGGGAGCACAGTCTCCAAATCAAGGGTGCTCGGAGAGAATCGCCCCCAATCCCCGGAGAGAATCGCCTCCAATACCCAGGGTTTGGATTAGGGTTTGTGATTTTGATTAGGGTTTAACCTAGGGTTTAGGGTTTGGATTAGGGTTTGTGATTTGGATTAGGTTTAACCTAGGGTTTAAGGTTTGGATTAGGGTTTGTGATTTGGATTAGGGTTTGACCTAGGGTTTAGGGTTTGATTAGGGCTTTGAATTTGGTTTAACCTAGGGTTTAAGGTTTGGATTAAGGTTTGTGATTTGGAATAGGGTTTGACCTAGGGTTTAGGGTTTGGATTAGGGTTTGTGATTTGGATTAGGGTTTAACCTTGTGTTTAAAGTTTTGGATTAGGGTTTGTGATTTGGATTAGGGTTTAACCTAGGTTTTAGGGTTTAACTTAGGGTTTAAGGTTAATTTTAGGGTTTGTGATTTGGATTAGGGTTTAACCTAGGGTTTAAGGTTTGGATTAGGGTTTGTGATTTGGATTAGGGTTTGTGATTTGGATTAGTGTTTAACCTAGGATTTAGGGTTTAACCTAGGGTTTATGGTTAATTTTAATGTTTTGAGTTAGGTTTTTGAATTTTAAGTTTGATTTGGTTAGTTTTAGAGTTTAAGGTCCCACTACAAGCATATGGGGTGTCTATAATATCATACCTCAAAGATCCAACGAACACACCTCGGCTTCTTGGTCTCACTACAAACAAAAACATCAGAAAACTCTTTCCAAAACTATTTGCAAATATATGCACATTCTCTTTTCAAAACTCTTTTGGAAAACTATTTCAAAAACCATTTAAATATCCTTTTAGAAAACCACAAAACATAGCTATATAGCTCCACTGTTTAGCCCAGCAAGTCACACCTTGGGAGCGCCTGAGTTCCAAAGTACCTCACTCGAGCCACGTTGACAACCCAAGAAAAGTAACCAACAAAAGAGTCATCTGGGTATCAAACTTACTCATAAGACATGACACCAGAACAACCACAACCAGGGCTTTATGCTCTAGCGCCCATATGAAAGATGCCTACTGGGTCGTGTCTCTCGAGAGCACAGCCAAATCAAAGTCAAACATCGACACAGTGCCACTGAATACTACATTCAACACACCACCCTCAAAACCACACAAGCTCTAGATCTAAGGATGTTATCATGATTCCTAAAGTCCATTATAAACCATCTAGGGAAAGACCTACCATCTCTAAATCATATCATCTTTTATTCTACCTATATCCCAGGTGGACTTTTGCTAATTCGTTTTAGGCCAACCCTACAATTATACTAATGATTATCTGAATCATTTATGCCATTATATTTATTACCCCAAGATTTATATATATATATATATATATATATTAATCAACACATCAAATATCTAAGTATAAGGTCAAGGTCTAGTTCGGCATACAGAACATAATTGGTCGACTGAGCCAGAGGCTCAGGGGGCCAATTTGATAGATCAAATAGGAAATGGTCGACTGAAATCCATTGATCTAGCATGTCGAATACGATTGATTGACTAGACAGGGTGTAGCGTCGACACCCAAGACCTAGAACGATAGACTGAATAAATTCAATCAACTGAACTAGGGATCAAGGAGACATTCTGGAAGACCAAAATGACATATCAAACTAGGTGATCCCAGAACACCTAGAAACGAGACCCAATGTCCAAACTCTATAAACAAGCCACCAAACCACGCAAGCAGTATATCAAAATGAAGATCTTGACGAGATCTTCCAATTGGGACAAGAATCACATCTACCACCTAGCACACACTATCATGCCCCTAGGAATCGAATTAGAAACCAAAAGATAGCCTACAGGGTGTATACTTGGCACCAAAGACGACGACGGCGCGAGACGAACGACGTGCCTCCTCCTCTGGTCACAAGCTCCTCCTCTCCTACGCAGCGACAGTGGCATCCCCCCTCCTCTAGCCATCTCTCTCTCTCTCTCTTAGCCATCTCTCATCTCATCTCTCTCTCTCTCCCTCTGTAATGAAGAAGGAGAAGAAGAAGAATAAGAGGAAGGGGAGGAAGGAGTGGGGCCCAAGAGAGAAAAGAGAAAGAACGGGAGGAAAGAAGAAAAGAAAGAAAGAAGGGAAGGAAGCCACAACTTGAGACCAAACCACGCAACCTTCCACATCCACATGACTTGTGCAAGCCTAGATCCGCCACTAGAGCATAGAGCAAACCCTCAAAACTTCCACAAGGGCTAGTACAACACCACAACCACACAACACCAGAAAGGCCAGAAATCAACTAATCCAGGCGTAAAATGCTACCAAGGCTGTGTTTCACACTGAACGTAGGGACTCAGTGTCTAACAACCCAAAACTATATTAAAATATCTAGCCAAAACATTACTTCCAAATATGGGTTGTTACATTAGCAGAGCCTCAGTGGATGACTATGCTCAGAGGGCCTATTGCGGACCTATGAAGTAAGAGCACGCTAACACCCGACATACTCCACAAATAGCTCATAGGGCAGCCAAGTCCTCGCTCTTAGGGACTAGGTCAAGGTTGAAAGAGTACTGCACCAGGAATGCCTGGCTAAGGTCACTTTGAGTCATTATCGATGCCATGTCTAAGGAAGTGAACCACTTTAGGATAGGACCAGTAAAACTTTTCTGGAACAAATGGATGAGGAGCCTCTCATCAGCTTGTAGCTATGCAAGGTCCCTGCAATACGCTATCAAATGCAAGATCAGGCAACCCTTTCTATTATATTTCTCAAAGTCCAGGACTTGGAAGTTTGGTGGGATAGTTGCCTCTCGAAAATAGCAAAGGTCCCAAAACTGGTAAGACTGGTGGTTGCCATCTTGCACTTATCGAAGTGCTTTTTCCAAATCTCTCATCTGGGTCAAGAGAGCGTTTGGGATAGCTACTAGCAAAGTGGGTCCAGCTGGGGTGGTTCTCGTGTTTGTCGTTTGGGTCACACCTAGGTGCTCCTTTGGATCCACCATCATGCCACATGGTGTTGTAGCATGATAGCTGACATAATTGTGTTGTGGTGTAGAGTGTTGTGTCATGTATGCTCGAGTCTGTAACTGATGTAGGGGAGAGGAGAGGCAGTATGCTATGTCATGTATGCTAGAGAACCACCTTAGCTCAGAGCAAACCCTCAAAACTCCCACGAGAGCTGACACAGCAGCACAACTACACAGCACCAAGAGGCCAGAAACCCACTAATCTAGGTGTAGGATGCTGTGAAAGCTACGTTTCTCACTAAACGCAGGGGACTCAATATCTAACAACCCAGAACTCCATTAAAATATTTGGCCAAAACACCACTTTGAAAACTAGTTTGTAATAGAATGGGTGGTGTGTTAGCATCCTCGACCCTACCAAAGCATGGGTTGTATCCTCTACCAACATTAACACGACCCTAGACAAGAGGGAACAGACTGACATGCCATCCTACGCCAATAGCAATAGAATGACAGACCAGGGCTATCCTTCGCAATTGTAGGAGGACTCATAGGAGAGGGAATGCATGCACCTATATGCTCCAATCATGCAAATATGATTATTGTTTTTTACTTGCATTTTTAATAAGGCAAAACGGGAGATGAAATAATCTTGTATCTAGTTCTACCAAGTGTTTTCTTCCTCTTTTAATTTTTTAGATTAATAAGGAAGGGGAGGCAAACAAGTCTCTAATTTTTCGAGGTTAATGCAACAAAAGGGAAAGAAAACAAACGAACATAGATTGCATACACCATACATCAATCAAAAGGCATGTTCATGGCATGTGATGGTGTTTTACTCATACTTGTGAATGGAAAAACAAATAATCAAGACAAAAGGCATGGTACCGTGGCATGTGCATGTGAAGTGACACAACATATGTGTAAAAAAAAAAATAGAGCAAAAGGCATGTAATGGCACTAAAAAGAGGTATACATAAACAAGCAAATGCACAAAGGAAGCCCAACAGAGCAAGGAGAGGACCAGAGACAAAAGCTAGAGTCTAACATCCCCAGGGAAGCCACTAGTTTACTATGACCATGCTAGTGGGGGACCTCGTTCCCTCGACGTGTGAAGGAAACAGATAAGGACTAATAAGGCCACGACGGAAATGACTAATTCGAGAAAGGATGTTCCACTTGGGGAGAGGAAAACACCACAAATAAAACGGATAAGGAAAAGGGAGTTGCCACCTAGTCTATTCAAACCAGAAGACGAGGAAAACTAGAGGAATCCATCGATAAAACAAAATCATATTGCAATGAAAGAAACTGTGCCAAATGGTTGCAACACATGGGTCAATGCGAGCCAAAGAAAGGGCAAGAACTTTTGTTACACATGGAGAAGGTATTAGGCACCCCTACATGCTTGATAAATCGGTTTTTCTCGGCTTACTCGCTCACCTGTGAGGCTATGTAGGTGCTTGAATACCGTTATATGTTTGCCATTTAAGCATGATGAATGCGAGAATAGAACAAGTATTAGAAAGTAAACATGTAAAGGATGTGATCAAATCAAAGTAATGGATAAAGCTAAATCAAAGAACACAAGCGGTAATCAGATTAAGCAAACCAGCAAGTGGACTAAGTCTAGATGAGCAAAGGGATTTGAAAATCTACGCAACCCAACCACAGTACATGGCCACGGTCCCAGGACATGCTTCTGGCAACAAACTTTCATCGTCCCAAACAAGGACCACAGTACTCAAAATGAAAACTCAAATGTAGAATCAAGTAGAGTAGACTCGAATCTAGGGAAATAAGCCAAGAAGTATCAAAATCACAGACATTATATCAATATAAAACCATTTGGCTCAGCCTGTCCGATCAATGGTCCGGGCGATCCAGGCGACCTGCACATGGTATCAGCTAATGGCCCAGGAATAAGCTTCATACGACAAACTTTCATCACCTTCCTCCAACAATAGGGACCAATGCAAACTAGTCCATCAACCTAGAAATAGAGAAGGGATGCTAGTGAAGACATGGAAGCAAACAAGAAGCTCCAGAAGCTATTAAGACTATACCCCATCCTTCGGTTCTAGCTGCTAGATGCCATCCCCTACTCCAGCCATGGTGATGGCTTACGATGGACACAGGGCATCTATGATTGCTCGAGAACCAGGGGAGAGATCGGAGGAATACCTTGGAAGCCTCAAAACGAAAAGGGAAAATATGGCTCACTCCACTGTCCTCATTGGGTTCAACCAGCTGCATTTTGCTCTTGCCAGTCATCAATGTTGACCAAGAGACCAAACATTGCATGGGGGCCTTGAGGAGGATGGAGGAGGAAAACGGATTGCATAGGAATAGGACTCGCCGCATGCTTAGTGGCCATCGGCCTCACACAAGTTTGTGGCCATCTACCAATGGTAAGCTATGTAAATGTAGCAGAAAGAAGTGCAAATACGAGAAGAAAACACCACCAAGCAGTACTAGAAAGCTAAATGAAAGGGAAGGGAGAGCTAAATACCTATGGCGTGTTGAGGTTAGATGTCCTGACTCAGCTGGCTTGGCTACTCCAATGGCTAGCTTAATCTCAACGATCAGAGGTTGATGCAACGATCATTGGGTCTAGAAGGGTTGGAAGATGGTTGGTGATGCTCAGTTGGTGGTTTGGGAGCAATGTGGTGGTTGGAGGATGCTTGTGGAGGTGGTGTTAAGGTCAAGTTTTGTGGCTATTCAACTAGTTTGAGGGTGGATCGGAGGTGGAAGAAGGAAGGTCGGTGAGGGTTTCTGGAGAGGGTTGAGAGTGCCTGGAGTGAGAGGGATATGTAGAGAACAAACAAGAGCTAGCAATGGCCGAAGGTGTCGCTTGTTGGAGGAGATAGGTGGTTATAAAGACGGAGATTTGAATCTGAACCATCGATCTTCACCAACTCCCACTCGCGATGGCCAAGATTGCATCAAATGGGATAGTTGGGATTTAATCTGTCATGGGAGGCTTCTTGGTCCAGATGGGAAGTAGAATACACCAAGATCCATGTGGGCCAATGGGCGACGAGATTCCGGTGCTCTGTAGGTGAAAGGAAAAATCAATCCTTTGCATGCCAGTGTTGACCCAGGGCAACCACACAACTCACCCATGCGACCTCTCTACGATATCAGGTTGCGACTGTCCTTGTTCAGACTTTATGCAAGAATCTTAGGCCCATCCCTGCATCTGTTTGGGCCACAAATGGGCTTAAAGGGTGGATCTTGGTATGGGGCTTGAGTAGGGTGTTAGATTGTTTGGGAGGCAATGTGGTGATGTTGATCGACCATTCAGAGCACGTTGTACTATAGAAACCGATTGCCAACCAACTACAAAAACCAGGATGTCTATAGTAACTAAAGGATTTAGCAAAAATACAATTCCAAACCAAACACAAACTACTTGAAAAACTAATTGAATTACCATTTTAACAAGTTAACATTGCAAATAGTTTGTGGTACATATCTAGACACTTCAATCATTGAACACATACTCATTCAACCACTATTTCTTCACTAGATAGAAAGGGCATTGTTGTACCATCTATATCATTTCTAAACCAAGAAATGGTTTAATCAATTGCAATGTTTTGTGCCACAACAAAGTTGTACAAACTACTTGCATGCAAGTCAAAATTTCCATCAACTTCATCTTGAGGCATGTCATGGAAATTCCTTGAAAGTTTTCTAAGTACAATGTGCCAATCAGAATCAATTGGATCTTCAACATAAAAGCACAGCTTAGCTTGAGAAGCAAGAATGAAAGGATCATCTTTTTGTTGATCTCATTTAATATTGATACAATTGAATTCAAGTTTGTTCTTTTTAAATCCATTTGTTGTATATTCATCAAACCAGTTGCATTTGAACAAGGTAGCATTGAAAGATGGTCCACAATGCAACTCCAAAACATCTTCTAGGATACCATAGTAAGTGACACCATTGGATATAGGATTTCTATAAGGAGAACTAGCATAACATGAAGTTTGTGCGCTCTACATAATACTACTATTTTGAGTTTTGCACCTAAATTCAAGTTCTCTAGTGTGAAATCTACGTTCATTTATAGAATATCTATCATTTATAGAATATCAATATTCAAGCTTAAGACCAATCAATTGACGCTTGCCCACCTCGCTCTAGCAAACTAGCGATCTGCATGGCCTACCAAACAAGGCTTCGTACGAAACCATCTCGATGCTCGAGTAATAGCTATTATTGTAGGTGAACTCGATCAGTGGTAGATGGTCCTCCCAACTCCCTTGTAAGTCTAGGGAACATGCTCTGAGCATATCGTCCAGCGTCTGGATAGTCCTCTCTGTCTGACCATCTGACTGAGGATGAAATGTTGTACTATAGTTGAGCTCTATGCCAAAGGCCTTCTGCAGAGTTCTCCAAAACCTTGAGGTGAACCTTGTGTCTTTGTTTGAGACAATGGACATTGGAACACCATGTAGCCAAACGACCTTAAAAATATACAGCTCCACCAGATGGTGCATCGGAAGCTTCACTTGAATGGTCAGGAAGTGAGCAGACTTGGTTAGCTGATCCACGATCACCCACACGGTGTCGTTCTTCCTCTGATTTTGCAGCAAACCAGTTACGAAGTCCATGGAGATGTGTTTCCACTTCCACAAGGGGATATCCAATGGTTGCAAGGTCCCTCTAGGTCTTTGGTGCTCTGCCTTAACCAACTAGCAGATTGTACACCTTGCTACATGGTCAGCAACATCCCTCTTCATGCCAGGCACCAAAAGTTCCGCTTCAGATCTTAGTACATCTTTGTACTCTTGGGGTGAATAGTGTACCTAGACTAATGCACTTCATCGAGCAACCTTTGCTTGGCCTCCTCCTACTAGGGCATGTACAAACGCATATCATATCTCAGCTCTCCATATGGCTCTATAAAGAAATGAGACTCTCCACCAGCCTCCAGCTTCCTAAACATAGCCTGAACAAATGGATTCAGTTGTTGACAGCCGACAATAAACTCAACCAGCTTGGGACGAATAGACAGGTTGGCCACCCAAGCACCAACTATTCCTCGAGCTTGTCACTTCGACCTGTAGCTCACCAGATTCTCTGGCATGGTCCACACCTTGACCATCAGGCTTGCCAACACGTGCGTATGTCGACTTAAGGCATCGACGACCATGTTGGCCTTCTTAGGGTGGTAGGACAGGCTGAAATCATAGTCCTTCAGATACTCCACCCATTGGCGTTGCCTCAAGATGAGGTCCCTCTATGTGAAGATATACTTCAAGTTTTGATGATCGGTGAAGACCTCAAACTGCTCCCCATACAGATAGTGTCACCAAAGCTTGAGAGTGAATACTACGGCAGCCATCTTCAAATCGTGGGTCGGATGGTTCTTCTCATGATCCTTTAGCTGGAGTGAAGCATATGCAATGACATTGCCATGCTGCATCAGAACACACCCCAACGTAACACCACTGGCGTTACTATACACAATGAAGCCACCACTACAAGAAGGTAGAGTCAACACAGGGGCAGAAACCAGAAGAGAATTCAGCTCTTGGAAACTTGCCTCACAATTCTGGTTCTAGTAGAATGGAACTCCCTTCTTGGTCAACTCTATCAGAGGCACGACTATAGAGGAGAAATCCATGATAAACCTCCTATAATAGCCTTCTAGACCTAGGAAATTCCTGATCTCTGCCGCAGTCCTAGGTCTCTCCCAACTGCCCACCGCCTCAACCTTGGTTAGATCCACTCTGATGCTTTCTCTAGAATCAAATGGCCAAGGAACAAAACTTCACTTAGCTAGAACTCACACTTGGAGAATTTGGCGTATAGTTGATGACACCTTAGAGTATCCAAAATTGCCCTCAGGTGCAAGGCGTGAGTCTCAACATTAGGAGAGTATACCAGCATGTCATCAACAAAAACCACAAGGAACTGGTCCAGATAAGGGATGAAAATCCTGTTCATCAGATCCATAAACATAGGTGGTGCATTGGTTAGGCCAAAAGGCATGACCGTGAACTCGTAATGCCCGTACCGCGTTCGAAAGGTAGTCTTCGAACGTCTGAGTCTTCTATCCTCAACTGGTGATATCTTGACTTTAGATCAATCTTTGAGAACACAGACGTAGACTGCAATTGGTCGAATAGGTCATCAATGTGGGGCAAGGGATACTTATTCTTCACGGTGATCTGGTTCAACATCTGATAATCTAAACACAGCTAAAGCGAGCCATCCTTCTTATGGACGAACAAGATAGTTGCTCCCCACGGAGACACACTCAACCTGATAAACCCCTTGTCCAACAGTTCTTGCAACTGAGTCTTGAGCTCTCGCAACTCCGCTAGCGTCAAGTGATAGGAAGGCTTCGACACGGCACTAGAAGTAGGGATCAGATCGATCGAGAACTCTACTTCCCTATGAGGTGGCATATTAGGCAAATCGTCAGGGAAAACGTTGGGATATTCACACACCACAGAGATGTTGTGAATACCCAACTCAAGAGAAGCGGAGGTAACTATAATAACTAGATACCCCACGCAACCCTTGACCAAAGACTTATAAGCCTTCATAGCTAAAATGACAAGCTTAGGCTCACCTTGACACTCACCTTACACAAAGAAAGACCCATCCTCAGGAGGCCTAAAATAAACTCTCTTTTGAGCACAGTTGATCAAAGCAGACTACTATGTTAATTAATCTATGTTGAGTATCACATCGTACTCTTACATGTCCATTACGATCAGGCTGGCATCGAACTCTTTGCCGTTCAACGTCAAGTCCACAGACTGCATATACCTCCATGCTAAACTGTGCTCCCTCAGCGATGTTACTACGCTGAGATGAAAGCCCAACCTAGCCGGTCTCTCTCCCAACTCACCGCGAAAGACTCAAAGACAAAGGAGAAGGAGCTCCCTAAGTCAAACAACACTTTGGCCATCCGATCAGCCACAATAAAAGAACCTGATGGCCAAGCAAAACAATAACACCACATCCATACAATCAGGCAGATGTCTAGGTTACAAAGGATCTTACAACAATCACAGAGGGTCATAAAACCAACTAGTCATCCTTACCCTCAACTACATCTCCCGAAGTCTTAATGCTTGGAGCTACAATGGTAAACACCCGTCCCCTGGTCAGCTGCTACGGTGTGCTTCCTGCCTTCTTTGCTGGTTTTAGACAAGATCTTTGAACGTGTCCTGCCTTTTCGTAGTTGTAGCACACCACTGGAGTGGAGGTCTGCCTAGGATGAGGACAAATTGTAGCAATATGGTCCACCTGGTCATAGTTGAAGCACTGGTTCCCACCAGGAGCACTGGACCTAGTCTAACTGAAACCAGCTTCGCTACCCCTAGCAAAACTCCACTGACCTATAGAGTAAACACTAGACCTCCCCTTTTGTTTCTTCTCAGTACCTGAACTATTGGTACTTGGAGGACCAGAGAAAGAGAACCGAGAGGTAAAAGAAGACTTACCCTTCCCCTTAGGATGGCTATCCAGATACTTCTGATGCTCTACCTCGAAGCGATAGGCCATTCCAACCATGTCCTCCATAGTCTAGCACCGACAGCCTATCACCTTCACCCGCAGTCCTGGGTTCAAGCTGTCTAAAAACCACTATGCCCACTCCTCCTCAAATACATAGGCGGGAGTGAAACGTTCCAACCGGGCGAACTCAGTCTCATACTCGAGCACCGACATCATGCCTTACTCCAGACTTCACAAATTTGGCAAAGCTGCTCCTTCACATGAGCGGGGAAATACTTGTCATAGAAGGTCAACTTGAAATCCTTCCACTGGATGCCAATAGTTACTGAGTCTGAGAACTTCAGCTGCCTCACAAACTTCTATCACTTATCTGCCTCACTATTTAGTAGATAAGTCGCCAACCGCACCTAATGCTCCTTTGGACACGCTGTAGACACCCCAATTTTGTAGGATTGCAGGTAGTCTCTTCTGGAGTAGAATTTTGGTTGCTGGGCTCTCAATCACTTTTCCCCAAAGCCAACTAGACAACCTAACCTAGTTTCATCCACAAAAACTAGCATAAACCTAATTCAAAACCTTAAACATAATCCAAAACCCTAAACCAAATTCCAAACCCTAATCTAAAACCCTAAACTAGCCTAAATCCTAATCCAAAACCCTACACCTAATCCAAAACCATAAACTATCCTAAGCCTTAATCCAAAACTCTAAACCTAATTCAAAACCCTAATCCAAAACCCCAAACCTAATCCAAAACCCTAAACTAGCCTAAACCCTAATCTAAAACCCTAAACCTAATCCAAAACCCTAAACGCCATTGGGTCTCGTGGTCTAGTGTCTGCGCTCCACCTGTTGAGGGTGGTTTGGGGGTGAGGAACCTGCGGGAGGTCATGGCCACTCTTCGTATGAAATTGGCCTGGCGGGTGAAGGGGGCTCTCTCCCTGGGCTGTCTTTATGAGACGTCGTTATGGTGATATGGCTGATGATCTTCCTCTGGTCAAGGGCCCGGCTGGTGGAAGAGGATTCAGGAAGCCTGGATTGCCATGCGTGATCATATTCAATGGTCGGTTGGCCAGGGCAATGTTAGCTTCTGGTTTGATAACTGGTCGAGACTGGGTATCCTTGCCGAAATCACGGACTCTTTTATCCAGAATCCTGAGCTCACGGTCAGGGAGGCTCTCCA
>JAMKQA010001890.1:0-18583 GCA_024699735.1 Posidonia australis | reverse complement strand
GAACTAAGTCGTTACCAGGATACAGGTAATGACTGAGAACCACTAAGAGAGTGAACCGAGTCGTTACCAGGATACAGGCAACGGTTGGGAACTGCTAAGAGAGTGAACCGCGTCGTTACCAGGATACAGGCAACGGCTGGGAACCGCCAAGAGAGTGAATCAAGTCATTACCAGGATACAGGCAACTGCTAGGAACCGCCAAGAGAGTGAACCAAGTCATTACCAGGATACAGGCAATGGCTGGGAACCGCCAAGAAAGTGAACTAAGTCGTTACTAGGATACAGGTTACGACTGAGAACCACTAAGAGAGTGAACTGAGTCGTTACCAGGATACAGGCAACGGCTGGGAACCGCCAAGAGAGTGAATCAAGTCGTTACCAGGATACAGGCAACTGCTAGGAACCGCCAAGAGAGTGAACCAAGTCGTTACCAGGATACAGGCAATGGCTGGGAACCGCCAAGAAAGTGAACTAAGTCGTTACTAGGATACAGGTTACGGCTGGGAACCGCTAAGAGAGTGAATCAAGTTGTTACCAAGATACAGGCAACAGTTGGGAACCGCCAAGAGAATGAACCGAGTCGTTACCAGGATACAGGCAACAATTGAGAACCGCCAAGAGAGTGAACCGAGTCGTTACCAGGATACAGGCAACGGTTGGGAACCGCCAAGAGAGAAAAACAAGCTGCTGGTCTGATGCTGCTTCGCTTTGGGTGCTCTTCGCACTTCGGTAAGGTATGGGCAAATCTGTAATCTACCAGATCCCACTAGATTCTATATATAACTGACACTGCTTGACAGGGTGGCTCTACAAACTGCAATAGGGCACATGGGAGCCTCCAGTAGGTGATTAGGGCTCAAAATCCCTCTGCACACTAATAGGGGCAAAACAGTAATTTTTCCTAAAGCTATCGAGTTCTAAGAATGTTCGATCATAAGCCAGATTCAGGCATAAAGGGGCACTTCTGATCTCTCAAAGGAAGTCAAATCTAGTAGACAATTTGTTCTGGTGATAGGTAGGACCCTCCTCCAAATCAGGAAATAGTAGGCGCTTTTCTACAAATTTTCCTTGAACTGTCCCCTGAACTCAAACTATTGTTCCACAGGTGATGCCCATGCTCTGGCCAAACATTTGGTGCGTTCTCTTCACTTCCGACTGCATGGGCTGAGCTCTGGTCCATATAGAAATTATAGGGGCCTCTCTGTAAAATCTCTAGTTTTGACACATTCAAGAATTTTCCGAAGCAACGGATGGTCTGATGTTGATCTGAATTCATTGGATCTGCTCTGGCAGTTAGGGCCTAACAAGACAAAACTTTCTGGCATCCAAAGAAATTTAGGGACCTGTTTGTAATTTCTAGAAATTATTATAAAAACCTACAAAACTAACCACTTGGCCCGATCTGGGTGGCTATTCCTATCCTAGAAACCTTGTCTGGAGTCCTAGAGGCTGTGCAGACTTTTCTAGCTTTTCCGATTATTGAGGGACCATTTTGCCCTTCACTAAGTAAATTGTAGTTTGGTCCAAAATTTTGCAAAAAATGCAAAGGGGCATAAACAAAATCTTCAAAACTTACTGGACCCACTAGCAGTTACCCTGTCTGAATGGATGCATGGCGGTTGGTCTTCTTCTCCAATCTTTTGCATGCCTTCTTCCATTAACAAAACAAAAACAACATTCATTTAACTCTCTTCAACAACTCAAATGAGCCACCTCTCCTCCTTATACGCCTCCTCATCTCCTGCTTCCACTTCCCCATCGCGAACGGCGGCAAGGGCTGGACAGCAGTAGAGTAATGGCGACACGTGGGTGTCTCGACGAAGGAAGGTGGATGTGAACAGTGCAGTGGTGCGAGGAGCGGCGGCTGCTCCGGGGCGGGACGAGCGAGCGTGAGGCTCGAGCATGGCGGGCTCCTGCGCCACTTGGGCACACGTCACCAGTGGGAGGAGGAGCAGCGGCGAGTTCCGGAGGTGCTACACCGGTGCGGGGAGCGGTGATGGTGCTGCACAGGCAAGGGCTCCAACGAGGAGGTGCTTCACCAGCGTGAAGGGGCAGGAACGGCACCGACGAGCAATGGTAACTCCCCCCACTCTCTCGTTTTCCTTCCTTTTCCTTTGTATTTTCCTTCTTCCACGAGCATGTGGGCTCCTTCCACTCCATCTCCCACTGCCGTTGTGGTGGTGAGGTCCGTCGGTGGAGCAGTTGGGGTGTCTTCGTGATACCGTGGCTGGGCATTGGGAGGCAGGCTACTGTTGGCCCCACATGGTGGCTAGCCGTCGCCGGAGATCACGCCGGCAGTGGTGGGTTGGCGGCGGGTTCTAGCACTTCTCCACTTCTCGTATGGAATTTGTAATATGTCCCAGGTTACTTGAACAGGACCTGTTGGTGATGACGGTAGTGTGCCATGGCTGGTTTTTCTTGTTCGGAAAATCTCACCCAATAACGTTATAAAAACAGAAACCACTATTTTGCTTGAATGATCATTGCAAAACGGCATGCAATTATGTTCAAATAAAATTAAGGAAAAGCCATTGTTCTGTAGTGGTCCATGTCTGGATTGCCTTTGAATTTCTATTTAAGCAAGCACTATAGAATGCCATGATATTTGTTTGAGTAACAGTACGAAATTTTATGCTATTGACTTTGTGCATGAATACCCTGGCTTTTGTTTGAATACTGCCTCTGATTACAAATTCTGACTTGCTGGATTATTTGATAACATGCTCATTTAAACACGACCCCGCTTTTGTAGTCTGATTCTGATTTCGAGGCGGAGGTGACCCAGACAAGTGGGATTGCCTCTAGTTCGCGGGCCCAGGGTCACGGGTCTAGTTCACGATCCGAGGCTGCTTCTAGCTCACAGGCTCAGGGTCATGGATCCAGTTCACTATCCGGGGCTGCTTCTAGCTCCCGGGCATCGGAGGAGGTGATGCCCAACATCCCCAAGGATGTAAGAAACCAAAACTCCGCCTACTCTGGTCTTTTCATTGTGCATGCTTTATGTTTGTTGAACTGAATCTCTTTTGGCAGGAGTCTGGCAATTTCGAGGGGCGGTTGTTGGATAAGAACCATATCAGTAACTGTGATGGCTTCGAGGTAAGCAATCTCCTTTTCTGCACAAATTTACATAACATGACTAATTTCTGACCCTGTCGTTCTCTACTCCTCAGGTCGGGGATACCGGGCAAGTAATGCGGTGTCTCTGGACGCCAATGTTGGAGCATTTCGAGTGTCTCCCTGGCTACCTGAACAAATTCCTACTGCATCGCTCTCCATTCGGGAGTCTCCTGCGCTTTCGAGCTGTTCACAGGCATTATGACTTTTTTCGGGCGCTCGTGGAGCGATGGCGACATAAGACCCACACCTTCCATCTTCCCTTTGGCAAGATGACGATCCTGCCGGAGCACTAGACATTGTTGACAGGCTTCTGCTTCGGGAAGGAGCCTATAGTGGGCAAGGCCAACTTAGGATTTGCCAAGGTTACTAAGCTCCTGGGCCGTGAGTGCCCACCGCTGACATGGTCTGCACACTACCTCCTCTATAGCTGGATCAAAGAGTGGAACCTGTTTTGGCTAAACCCATCACCAGGATCGAGGGAGGCAGAGTCCGTACTTCGCCACTTCCTAATGGAGGTGATGGCCCTCATTTTCTGTGACACCTCTGGGTACTGCATTTCGGCGGACTGGCTGATATACCTCATCAACTAGGATCACCTGGACCAGTATGACTGGGGCGGTGCCAGTTATACTTACATGCTCTGCGGTCTGGACAGCGTCATAAAGAGCAATCAACGGTCCCACGTGGGGCTCTATCCATTGCTGACGGTAATTTCCTGTGTCCTCTTCTTTAGTTTAGCAATATGATTATACCCTAACTTGCTTTTCTGTATTTGCAGTACTGGTGGATGGAGCAGTGCATACGAAGGCACTATTTCTTCTGCCTCCGCCCCAAACTTCTCCTGCTCCTGCGGCAGTGGTGTGAGCCAGACTACCGTACAACAGCCGGGGTATACAACTATGAATCCTACTGCTATCTTCTAGACCTCTTGTCAATTCATGATGTGAGTTTTACAAACCATGCCCTTGGTTACTGCTTTCCCCACTTTCTAATATCCTGTTGAACTGACTTGTGTTCTAATTTACCTTGTATAGGTCGAGCTGAGGCCATTTGAGCGGTACGTTGGGCTAGACTGAGAGCCTTTGCACTCCGCCCAGACCTACCACCGAAAGCAGATGAAGTTATTCAGCTTCAAGAAATTCGTGTTCTACTTGCCTGGCCGGGTTCGCCATCAACTCACCCCAAAGTTTGGTATTCCGCTTCAACCTCCTGCCTAGATGGTACCCTGGACCACCACCCGTGTGCAAGCTCGCTCCATTGCGGCGAAGATCATGGTTGATCGAAGCTGGTACATCCTCCGTCTTGCTAGTTATGATGAATACCAGGAGTGGTACGAGCGCGCCTACAAGCCGTACCTCTTCGAGGAGGACCTCCGGGAACAACAGCGGGATATACGGTTCTTGGAGAACTGGGCTGAGGTAAGTCTTGCTTACGACTTGTGGCATAAATTGACCTCATGATTCCGACTGTTCTGACATAACTGGTTCGAAGGCAAGCTGAGCGACTTCTATGCTCGGATACGTCGAGCCAAGGTAATGAATTCTTTCCCTCTACTTTAATTCTCCACTGTTCATATCTAATTGTCCTGAAAACACTTTCTTCTTTTGTAATAGGCCCGGCGAGAAGCTCGTGGGGAGGTAAGTATTTTCTGTTCTCTATGTTTACTGCATTCTACAAACATACATAACTAACCCTCTTATCACAAGGATATCGGCTGGAGGATGTCGTCCTTGGGAGTAGTAGTGACGAGGCTGACCTCGACCTTGAGGAGGATACCTCTGCCGCAGGGGACCTGATGGGTGCTTTTACTTCTGCACCCTCCCGTGCTCGTACGGCCTCAGCTGCGATTGCCCGACGACTCTGGCGCAAAGGCGAGCATCGCTCTGCTCGTGCTTCCCAAGGGCGGGAACCAGATGAGAGCGAGGATGAGGCTTGGGATTAATCTACTCAATTATCTTGTATCCCTGTGTTTGTATCTTTAAACATCTTTGATTGCAAGCCTAGATTCTGTAAAGTTGAGTTGTTTCTTTAAGTGACTACTTTTGGATGAGTGCTTTCTGAGTTGCTTGCCTTTAGTTGTGTGGCTTGAATGTGCTTTGTATGTAGCTGCTCTTTAATACCTTTGTGCCAGTTAGGCGAGCTCTTAGAACAGTAGTGGCTCGATTGATGAGTCTTGTGCCACACGCGCATGTGGCCCGCACGCCTCAACAGTGCATCTCAGATGAAGGTCTGAATCCCTGATGGACATGCGCATATGCAACGCGCTCTTCATCAGTGCCTCTGTCACAGGGCCCAAATTCCCTGATGCGCGTATGTCCAGCGCACAACAGTGACGTGCGTGACCTCTGACATAGTCACGAGTCACCATCATACGGTTGCTCACGGGCTCTTCTCCCTCCTTCAAAGCTAGCACTAGCTGAATGAGGGGGACGAATCTCTCACACTCCCTCTGGCCCAGGCTCCTCTGTGGTTTGCCCCTTCTCCCATCGATGATTTCTTCCTCTTCCGGCGATGCCTCCTCCACCGTTTCTTCTTCCGCCGACGGCTAGGGCATGGCTCCACCTGATTTCTCTCCTCCAATGGCTGGTGTTCTGCTCTTGGGTGGCATGGTAAGGTTTCCATGGAAAGGTGGGAAGGTTGTAAGGTGTGGATCCTTGACATGGCTCCTTTGTGGATTCTCCAGGGTTTCCCGACAATGGTTACTCCTCCCCACTACTCGGATGTGGTGAGGTGTTGGATTAGCATGCTTTTTGACAACGACCGGGAGAAGCTGCGGTGTTGGGGAATCTCCTGAAGATTGCGGATATCGAGGTGAACCAATACCTCCTAAGTGTCGTGTCTAGATTGTGGAAATCGGCCCACCATGTATTCTGGTTTGGTCATGAGGAATTGACTGTCACACTGGAAGAAACCAGGTGGATTTGTGGCCTGTCACGACTGCTAGGGCCTCCGATCTTCATACATCGGGACATGTATGCATCTTTCCTTTCTCAGCTAACTGGCTTGAACACTACAGAATGTGGGAGGCGCTTAATCATTACAGATGGCTCCGAGCCCATGCTGCACTTGGACTTCCTTAATGAAGTGGTCATGAGGTGCTCTGTGCTGGGCGATGACCTCTGATTGCAAGGCTTTGTTCTCCGTTTTCCTTGGGAACTCATATTCAGTCACAGCTGGATGATCGTAGCGATCGAGGTAGCTGAGATCGCTTTGGCAATGGTGAGCAAACAAATAGATCTAGCTCCTGTGATCCTGGCAAAGACTTACTTGGGCCTAGACCGTGCTCTTCACCGGTGTCGCCACTTCTATGGCTGTGGAGCATTAGTGTAGGTAACTATGAATTCTGTTGCGATTGGCATATTTGTATACTAACTTAATGCTTAGATAGGTGTGGTTGGCGGCTCACATGGGAGTCGAGGTCTTGCACCTTGAAAGACCAGCATTTGAGGCCTACCTCCAGAGCAGGCATTCTCAGACCATCTCAGGAGTACGAGAGTTCTATGAAAAGCTGTAGGGGCTGTCCGGAAGCTTGATCACCTGGCGGATTGTCCCATCAACCGCGGAGCCTTTCACTGCATTCTTCAATGATACTGACATGAGGGTGGTCATTCTTCCTGGATTGACTGAAGGGGTGGAGTATCACCCTACTCATGTCCTACGCCAGTTTGGTTTCCACTAGGATGCTTTTGAACAATCTCCCATGCCTGCTATCTTCCGGCTATATCCTCAGAATTCCATTGCCATGACTGCTGAGTTGGCTCGTCTTCTACGAACCGGCTTAAGCTCCAGTGATCTGACTCTGGTGGGAGGCACAGGCTGTTCTGAGGCATATAGGGCATATACACGGGTGGACTAGTCGATCAACGAAGTAGCTCCTGGCGCTCCTCTGTTCAACTATGCTAGCAGCTCGAAGAGGTCCCAAACTAAACGGAATAGCTGATTCGAGCATATGTAACACATTTTTGTAATTTGCTTTCAAAGCTTGTACTCTTGAACTTGAATTTGAATGAAGGATACATGCTCTTTCACTATGTGTCCTTTTCTATTTCCCTCTGTGACTAACTTCTTTGAATAGCTCCCCTGTATCATTTTGACCAACCAAAACATCTACTCCTTGAGGACGTAGATCGGATACATTATCGTGACTTGCCAGGTTTGGCCCCTGCACGAGTATGCGGAGGGTACATTCTGCTGCAAGTTGGCCACTGGGGGCCCTATAAAAAACGCGCATGACCTACGCACAGCTACCACACAGCTCCCAGACATGGGGTCCATGGTGAAGTTCCCTGGTCTCCGGAGTCTTTGAGTAGGAGCGTTGCTGGGCTCGGTGATTGCCTTTGTCCATTCCCTTCTCTGACCTTCTATGTGGAGCTACCGATTTGTGCCGAACACATGGCCTGAAACACCCAGTAAAGCGTCTACTTGCCAAAACGCAGCTGACATGCCTCTGGCTGTGGATGCTCTGCTGAAGTCAACCAAGTGGGCAGCTGACATGCCCTTGGCTGGAGGTGAATCATATGGGTAGCTGACATGCCCTTGGTACTGGAGGTGGGCCGCCGATGTCAACCAAGAGGGCAGCTGACATGCCCCTGGCTGACAACTGGGCAAAGTCCTGTCCCATGATAATAGTGATGGGGGTAGTACTGCAGATGCAGATGCATGGATTGTGCTTACTTAGCTATGCTAGACCGTCAGCATTAGGAAAGCTTTGACGTCTACCCGAAAGGGAATGGGCAGATCTTATTACCCGAAGGACTCTATCCGGATCTCTAGCTAACGGGTGGTACTCTGGGTGGCAGGGTGGTTTGCTAGGATAGTGAATACAGAAATGATGGATAACAGGGTGGTAAGTGTTTAGATGGTGACAAGGCTAGGACTTCACATCAAACTCTCCAGGTACCACACCTGCTCTTTTATAATATCAACTTTTCTTTTGCTCCCTCATAGGTGTGTGGGCTAACTCTACTCCTATTGGGGGTAATGAACGCCATGGTGGTAGGCTCTTACTAAGAAGGGGGGCTAGTCCTTCAATTGCGTGGTGGCTCAAGTGTATGCTCAACGTCCTCCCCAAGGTATAGTAGGGGTAAAGTCGACTCACACACCTCTCTCTAAGGCTGTCTTCTGTCTTCGACTTCTGTCTTCTCATTTATTTTGTGCCCTCTATGCATTATGATTTTTCTTGCTCACTCTCGCTCACACCTTAACATTTTATCTCCCTCTTGGAGGTGTGGTCCTTGGAGAGTTTGAAAACTTCGTCCTGCTCATGATAGGGGGTGGCTTCCTCACTTGCGAGACGATCCGGATAGAATTCTTCAGGAGGTGCGAACCTTTTCCCGAGGTAGGATAAGCTTTTCTGATTTCATCATCAGGCAAAAAAATGCAGATGGTGCGTGCGCATGTATGCTAATACAAGAATCCAAAACATGGATGTTGAGTGCATGTGTTGCGTGAATGCTGGAATGTATGCTATAATAACTTGGTGTGAGTACAATGAGACAGAATGAACAGATGCTAGGATGTGGATTACAAATGCAGAATGTAATGATGCAAGGTGCTCGGATACAAAGGGGGAGGAACTTTGCCCAGCGTACTGGGACCCAGTCACTGGTAGTACTTCTTCAGGTAGCATGTATTGACTGGCTCAGACTACTCAATGTGGTCCATGTCCTCTAGGATCACAGCTTCTCCAGAGAAAACCTGCTTAACGACGAAGGGCCCTCGCCAATTGGGTCGGAACTTTCCACGAGCATCGGGCAGGTGGATTGCTCGCAGAACCAAATCTCCAAGCACTAGGCTTCTAGGTCAGACATTCTATTGATAAGACCTGGCCATGCATTTCTAGTAGCACTAAGCGTGGTGCAAAGATTGCAATCTGCGCTCGTCTACTAGATTTAGCTGTATGCACCGATCTTCAACCCATTCTGCCTCCTCTAGCTCTACCTCCCTCAGGATCCTAAGCGACGGAATCTCTACTTCAATGGGAAGAACTGCCTCCATTCCGTAAACCAAAGAGTATGGGGTTGCCCCTGCGGAAGTCCGGATGGATGTCCTGTAGGCCCACAATGCATGGGGGAGTTGGTCATGCGAATCTCGATGAGTCTCTACCATCTTCTTTAGGATCTTGGTAAGGTTCTTGTTGACGGACTCCATGGTGCCGTTCAGCTATGGGTGGTATAGGGAAGATCTATGATGCTTGATGTGAAGGCTCTGCAAGAAATCCTCCACCCTCTTGGCTACGAAGTTCTTCCCATTGTCGGAGAAGAGGGCGTGGGGAACTCCGTACTGGGCTACAATATTATTCCGAATAAGCTTCTCCGTGGCCACGGCGGTGACTGCCTTGTAGGAAGCTACTTCTACCCATTTGGTAAAGTAGTCAATTGCTACCAAGATGAAGCGATGTCCATTGGAGGCTACTAGATGAATGGCTCCAATGACGTCAATACCCCATGTTGAGCAGGGCCAAGGTGCAGACATGTTATGCAGTTGATGAGGAGGGGCGTGGATTAAGTTGTCGTGGACTTGGCAGTTGTGGCACCTTCGGACGAACCGACAGCAATCCGCTTCCATGGTTGACCAGTAGTAGCCTTGCAACATGATCTTCTTGGCCAACATGATCCCATTCATATGTGGGCCACACACTCCGGCATGAATCTGTAGCATCCGGGTATCGGTCTCCATCTGGTCTATGCACCTCAACAGCATTTGCTTGTAGGACCTTCTGTATAAACAGCCACCTCCAAGGGCATACTTTGACACAAGTCGCTGCATGGTCTTCCTGTCGGTGGCAGGGGTATTAGGCGGGAGGTTCCCAGTTTGCAAGAAGACTTTGATGTCATGGTACAAGGAAAGCTCTTCGAGTGGATCGGCCTCTTCAATGCTCATGCAGTACACAGGGTAGTCCACTCGGGTTATCGATACGTCCACCACGTGATCGTCCGGTATGGACAACCATGATGCCAAGGTCGCCAATGCATCTGCGTATGCATTCCTAGCTCTATTCATGAAGGAGAAGGAAATGTCCTCAAATTCTGTCATGAGCTTCAAGAGATATGAGTGGTATGGCACCAACTTTGGGTCCTTTCTCTTCCAACTCCCGTTCACTGGGGATATGATCAGCAAGGCATCTCCGTGGACTTGTAGTTCCCGTACCCCGTTCTCCAATGCAGCTTGCAGGCCAAGGATGCATGCCTCATATTCTACCTCGTTATTGGTGCATCGAAATGACAGCTTCTTGGAAAACTAGATGATCTGTCCTTGGGGGATTGCCAGCACTACCCCGATATCCTGGCCTCTCTTGTTTACTACCCTGTCAAACTAGAGGCGCCACCGCTTCTAGTCATCTGACTCCTCGAGTCTTGAATCATCCATGGCGAATAATATGTCTTCGTCGGGAAACTGGGTCTGCAGGGGCTGATACTCCGGCAAAGGCAAGTCAGCCAAGTGATTCGCTAGGGCCTGCCCTTTCACTGATTTTTGCGTCACAAAGGTGATGTCATATTGGGATAACAAAACCTGCCATTTGACGCATCTGCCTACCAGTGTTGGTTTCTAGAGCAAGTACTTCATCGGGTCATGTCAGCATAACAGCAAAACTGGATACGCCATCATATAATGCCATAGGCGTTGGGTGGCCCAGACCAAAGATAAGCAAACTTTTTCGATGGTGGTATACTTGGCTTCACAATCATTGAACTTCTTGCTCAGGTAGTACATCGCCCTTTCCTTTCGATCTGTCTCATCGTCCTTCACAATCGTTGTACTGTAAGCGCCCGAGCAAACCTTGGACCTCTTTCTCTGTGGTTGGAGGTGGCATATCAATGATGGCTCTAGCTTTATTGGGGTCGACCTCAATTTCCCTTTGGCTGACGGTATACCCCAAGAGCTTTCCTGACGTCACACCAAACACACATTTGCTGGGATTCAGTTGGAGCTTAAACTTCCACAGGCGGTTAAACAACTTTCTTAGGCAGGCGAGATGGTCGTCGGACACCTTGGATTTGGCAATCATATCGTCTACGTACACCTCAATGTCCTGGTGCATGAGGTCATGAAAAAGTGTTGTCATTGCTCTTTGGTACGTAGCACTGGCGTTCTTAAGTCCGAACGGCATCACTCTGTAGCAAAAGACCACCTAAGGGGTGATGAATGACATCTTCTCCATATCCTCTTCTACCATTCTGATCTGATTATAGCCTGAAAAGTCACCCATAAATGATAACATTTTATGTCCCGCGGTGTTGTCCACCAGTACATCAATGTGAGGTAGTGGGAAATCATCTTTCAGGCTCTCTTTGTTGAGGTCCCTATAGTCAATGCACATGCGAACCCGACCGTCCTTTTTCGACACTGGAACCACATTGGCCAGCCATTCTGGGTAGAGGACGACCTTTAGGAATTTGACCAAGTGTTGTTTCATGATTTCCTCCTTTAATTTGAGAAGCCACTACGGGCGCCATCTTCTGAGTTTCTGTTTGACTAGCTTGGCGTCCAGCTTCAACAGCAGAGTGTGCACTACTAGCTCAACATCCAATCCGACCATATCGTCATAACTCTAGGCAAACAAATCACTATACTCGTTCAGAAATGTGATAAAATCTGCCTTTGCCTATGGTGACAATCTGGCACTGATGCTGACTTCCGTTACATCGCCTAGTGTGTTGATGTTCACCACCTCCGTGTCCTCCTCGATGTGCAAATTCGGACCTTCTGGATCATCATCGTGAGGATGGAACTCTAGCGCATCTTCTGAATCATTGACGCATGTGTTGTCTTCCTCCTCGTATGCCATCAGCTCTAATAACAACTCCTCTTGGAATACCAAGTCGGTGACATCAAATGAGAGGATCTGCTCCGACTCCTACCCCTATTTACGCTTGAGGAGGGTCACGCTGACTCTGGTATTCTTGTAACTGCACTGCGCAGACCCCGATCCTGCGCTTTTCTGCTCTACTACGGTGCTGGCCTGCTCTTCTGCCTCCTCTACAGTATTTCTAATATTTTTGTTTTTTTGTATTTTTCCTTATTTTTTTGGTGTTCTATACTATTTACAATAATCTCTCCCCGATAGTCGTATGGCTGGTGACCACTCTGGGGGCTGCTTCGTGAGCTCTCTGAGGAGTCTACCTCAAGGCCTTTTTTTTTTTGCCCCTCACCCATCTGAAGGCGAGGTTTGCGCTGCACATACCACCTAGACCCACCTCCTAGCTGCTCTGAGATCATCTCCTCTGGTCTAATCTTGACTGCTCTGCCCTCCTCCACAACCATGATTACTGGAGGACCCTGGTGATTCTGGGGTGGGGTGAGTTCTAGCTCTAATGCTATTGCCTTCCCTTTCCTCTTCCTATCCTCTTCAACTGTGTCTTCTGCCAAGACTGCCAGTTGTTCCTGGAATAGCACTTCCAGGTCATTAAGCACTGTGTCTACAAGGGTCCCGATGGTTGCACACTCCTTATCCGAGGCGAAGTCGACATAATAGGCGCAGGATTCCAACTGCACCAGAGCTCTAGGATCAGGAAGGGCTAGGACATTACTGCTGCTGTATTGCTGCATCTGGGCCGCTGCTATTGTGACTGAAGCTGACTGTGATTGTGGTACTGCTGTGATTGAAACTGGCTGTGGCTCTGCTACTGTTGTGACTATGACTGACTATGATGGTGGTACTATTGTGACAGTGATTGGCTGACTATGGTACTGCCGTGACTACGACTGACTGTGGCTGTGGTACTGTTGCTGCTGACTGTGGTTGTGATACTGCTGCTGCTGTGACTGAAGTTGACAGTGGTACTGCTGCTGTGACTGGCTGTGGCTGTGATATTACTACTGCTGTGACTGGCTGTTGCTGTGATACTGCTGTTGTGACGGGCTGTGGCTGTGATACTGCTGCTGTGTGGGGTAGCAAAGTTAAACAAGGAGATGCTGGGACTGTTGCCCGTCGCTGCTCTACTCTGCCTGCGAGGTCTGGCTCAACTGTGCTCAGGGTATCTTCATCTATGTAATAGTCCTCGATGTAGACCCACTTGATGTCTTCTGTTGGACTCTGCTATTGCTGCATTACAATGACCGGGGACGAATTCTAATTCAGGTCCATCACACCTGCACTAACGAAGTTAGTCAAATCCCGAGGGACAAAAAACCTCTGATGCCTGCGTGCGCCTCCTTATGGTCCTTGGTGTCCAAGTCCTTCACGATCTCTTTTTTCCTCCACCTCGACGGGCTCCGTGATCCCTTGACCATATCACCCAAGCGATGCTCCTTTCTTGTATCCCCATCGGTGACAAAGGTTCTCAACCATCAACTGAGGGTGGCTGTGATCAGACAAGAAGCTAACACGCTCGAACTGTGGAACAAAATTGATCAGTTCGAAACGGTTAACACGATAAAGGACATCCGATGGCTTGGGATCAAAGTGGACAGTCTACAGATCGACCGAAGAGACTGCGTCAACCCCGTCCCTATCAAAGTTTTTTGACAACAACAATGTCGTCGCCATAGCAGAACTTGATCATGCGGTGTAGGGTTGATGGGATAACTTGATGCTTGTGCAACCAAGGGCACCCAAGCAGGAGATTGAAAGCAGATTCTAGATCGACAACGTAGAACTCGACGTCGAACTGAGCCAGACCGACAGTCAGAGGAATAACCAAAACCCCCAACGCGTCGTGGTGCGTGTTGTCAAAAGACATCATCCCCTTGACAACTGGCGTAATGTCCTCGACTTTGAATCCAATTTTGCTTGCGGTGCGCAAGGGGCAGATGTTTAGACCTGCACCGTTATCAACTAGTGTTAAGGGGATGTGGAACTTCTGGAACTACACAGTGACGAACAGTGGTTGGTTGTAATTGGTTCCCGCCAGGGCAACTCCTGGGACGAGAAGGAGATAACCTGCGGAGTTGCGATCATGCCTACTATGTTTTCAAGGGTTGCGGGTTCAATGGTGAGGGATACATGGGCCGCCTAGAATACCCTGAGGAAGGCTTCCCGATGCCCGGTTGAGGTGTGGATGAGGTCCCAAATGGATATGTCGGCTTTAACCTTCTTGAGCTGGGAGGTGAGATCATCTAGGGATTTATTGGCAGTGCTAGTGGAGGGTTTAAAGGTAATTTCTTCGGTGGCGAGCTTAGGGGGTTGGCTTGCTTGTTGAGGTGGAGGTGGCATTGGGTGGTTTGCCCTGAGGGTTGGAGTTGGGGCCTTGTACACCCGTCCGAACCGCATGATTTCTCCACACATTTCTGTGGCATAGTCATACGGTACTCAGTGGGTATCCCTATTCAAATTAATGACCAGGGGAGTACAAGCCGCCAACTCTAGCCAGGCCAACATTTGGCTAGTGGGCATGGTGGAGTAGGCTACTAACTGGATGGGTTGGGTAGGAGCTGGCTGAGGTCTAGCTTCAACGCAGATGGGCTGAGCTGGGGGAACTTGCACGGTAGGCGAAGCGACTGCGTGCTCTGTCCTGGCGGTCAAGTGAATCATGCCGACGACGGACTCTGAACCGGAGATGAAGGAGAGATACTGCTGAGACTGGAATGGTTCAAAGACATGGTGGATAAGATCAAATGGGTCCAGCTGGGAAGAGTCGGATCCAAGAGGAAAGAGGTAGTGAACCCCTGAGGTCCCGGGCGCTCCCAGATGGGGTTGCTGAGGGCGAGGCTGACTGACAATGCTAGGGTGTGGTTGTGCTCGTGCTGGTGCTGGTGCTTGTGCTAGAGGGGGTGCAGATCCTGCATCCTGAGTTTTGATGACAATGACCTTTCGATCAATAAGATCCTGTATGGCATTCCAGAGAGTGAATCAGTTGTCCATCGAGTGCCCCGGGGACCTATGGTAACTGCAGTACAGATTTGCTTTATACCACGCCGGCAATGGATTCGGTAGTGGGCGAACATCCGGGTACCTAACGAGTGACAATACCTTGGGAAGGATGGCACTCAACAGCTCAACGAGTGGCGTGAAATCTCAGTCAAGTAGTCGGGGCCTTCCCTGTGGGGGGTATTGTCCTTGCCTTGCCGGTGCTACGGGATACACTGGTTCAGCGGTGGTAGTGATGTAAGGAGTGTGGGGTGTCCTACGTGCTAGAGCATAAACTACCTTATTTTGAGCCAGCAGGCCCCCCATGTTCACTAGCAGAGTAGGGGACCCAAGGTATGCAATGGTGCTCTTCAAGGGATCCCTCCTCTTCGGATAGCTAGAGGTGGAGCCGTTGTTGTTGCTGCAGCTGTTGCTATTGTTGCTGGTGCCAACGTTGTGGCTGGAGTTGGTTACCTGCTTGGCAAACACGGTGAGTGTGGGGAAGCTACCACTTCATAGCGAGCTTTCCACGTGGGCGCCAAGTCCTCCCTCTTAGGGACTAGGTCGAGGTTGAAGGAATATTGTTCCAGGAACGCCTGGGCTAGGTCATTCCAAGTCCGGATGGTCGCCATGTCCAAAGAAGTGACCCACTTTAAGGCAGGGCCAGAGAGACTCTTCTAGAACAAGTAGATCAACAACCTTTCGTCAACTTAGAGCTGAGCGAGGTCTCCACAGTATGCCCTCAGATGGGAGATTGGGCAGCCTTTTTCATTGTATTTTTCAAAGTCCGAGACTTGGAAATTCAGCGAGAGAGTTGCCTCTGGGAAATAGCAGAGGTCCTGGAACTGAAAAGACTAGCGGTCCCCACCCTACACTTGTCGAAGTGCTCTTTCCAAATCACCCATCCTAGAAAGGAGGGCATCTGGGGTCGTTGCTGTTGAGACTAGCGCAGCTTGGGTGGGTACCGCGTATGCCGTGTGGGTCGCACCGAGATACTCCTCCGGATCCACCATCATGCCACCTAATGTCATGGCATGATGGTCAGCATACCCATGCAGGTGAGTAGTGAGGTGCGAGATGCATGGGGGAACCTGTGTCTGATGTAGGGATGGAGGGTAGACAGTATGTTGTGCTGCGAGTGGTGTGGGGTTTGTGGGCAGCAACTGCTGTCTAGGTGCGAGTCCAGGCAGCAGGACGACGGAGTGTTGCACCCCTGCCAAGCCAAGGGGCTGGCCACCAGGTGCGGGAGATGCATACTGTGAAGAGTGAGATGAAGGTGAAGAATGCAGGAGCTGGGGTGACGGTCGAGGAGGTGCAGTGGGTGCAGAGTGGAGTACTAAAGCTGAGGGCGGCGAGACCTCAAGGGGAGGAGAAGCTGGGAGCAATGAGGAGTCCAGTGAAAGTGCCATGCCCTGCAACTTCTGGGTGAGGGCCATGAAGTACTGGGCTTGCACGGTTGAGCTCCCATCGATAGTAGTACCGATGGACGGGATTGTCAGCGGAGCTGACATAGCAAAGGACAAAAGGGGAGCAGACTGTCCAGAAGGGACGGATCCTACCTAAAAGGCTACAGCAGCCGGCTGGGTAGTCAAAACAGATGGGCCCTACAAAGGGAGAGACACTGGCAGCTCCAGAGCTCGGGTGGCGGTCACCGCAATCGACTCGGTGACGAACTCCAGACCGGACAGGGTCTGCCAGTGTCCCAACACAAAAGGAGAGGATGCCCCATGGGCCTAGAAGAGGTTGACATGGGGTGAAGAGGCAGCTAAGGAAGTCCGGAAAAAGGACGAAGGGGTCAAAGTGGCGATACCCTCGGAGGTGACAACAGAAAGAGCCTTATTGATGCGCTGGGCCATGGCGAAACGTGAGCGAGTGCAAATGGGGCTATGGTAGCTGAAGGAAGGATGGAACCTACGACGAGCTATCGTCGAAAGCGACAAAAGCTCAAGGAAGACTGAGAACGGGTGTCAAACAACAAGGAAACTAAGAGGGGGCGCTCGAGCTCGGGTCAAAGGACTCATGCGCAAACCTGTTGGTCAAATGAGACAAGAGCAGATATCAAAGCCTGAGGATAAGCAATGCAAAGTTAATTAAGTGGTATGAATGGCACACATGCTCATGGATGCAACTAGCTTGTACTCTCTCACTATCTAAGTGTTTCATCGAAGGCTGTCTACTCCGGATGCTCTCGGGGTGAACGAGTCTCCAACTCAAGAAAGAAAGTAAGGTTCTGTCCCACGCCAAAGCTGTGGAACGGTGGTGCGTTGGGAGCCTCGACCCTGCCAAAGCATGGACTGTACCCTCTACTAACACCGACACGACCCCGAACAAGGGGGACATCCAGCATCAAATCCTACGCCAAAGCAATAGGACAAGAGAACTGGAACTGTCCTTCGCAGACTATAGGTGGACTCAGAGGAGACTCCTATATGGTTCAAACATGCAATATGCCTTTGTATCTTTTACTTGCATTTTATTAACCAGAGGGGAAGAGAGTTCGAATTGGTCTCTAGTTTTGCCTTATTAATTGTTTCTCTGAGCTTGTGTGTTTTATTTTAAACCAGAAGGAGAAGGCAAACATGCCTCAATTCTTCTATTCATGTCAAATGCAGAAAAGGGAAGAAAACGCACAAGGAAAGCAAGCAAGTAAACAACAAGCAAAAGGCATGATCATGGCATGTGCAAGTGTCGTGGCATCATGATAGTGAAAAGATAAAAAACAACGAACACATCATAAAGCATGTATCGTGGCATGTGCATTGTGATGTGGACATACTGTAACCATGTCGGCGAGAATGGCAACATATGTAAAAGTCGGCAAAGTCACGGCAAATATAAAAAATATGCAAATGCAGGAGTCGCCACCTAGTCTATTCAAATGGAAGATGAGTAAAAACATATAAAACATGAAAATCATGCCAAAAACAATAGAAAAGGTCTTGAACCAGAAAATATGGGTAAGGATCCCTGTTACGCACGACGAAGGTGTTAGGCACCCTCGTGCACCTGATAAATCGGTCTTCTATTGGTTTCTCTATTGCTTATGAAATGTCGGCTTTTCATCCTTTGCTGTACGCCCGAGGGCGATATGCCATGCCATGCTTATGTGTGGTGTCTAAAATATGAGTGCATGATGTGTAAGGGTGTGTTCTAATGCTCAAAAGTATCACTCGTATTGCGGGACTAGTATTGATGCAAGAATATTGCATAATAAGATCAAAGATCCAAAATCTCGAGTGAGTTTTCATCCTTGCCTTGCTATATGTCAAATGCAAACTAAAATGCATGGAAATAGTTGAAAATAGAGTTGTGCCATCCTATTATGCCAAGGGAGAAAACCAAGGAAGAAACTCAGAAGCAAATCAAGTCGGGAAAGCATGCAAAAATCATATAAAACCTACTATGTGCTACTGAAAACAGGCCAATGTGCCTGTTTGGTGCTCCAGTCTGGTGTGCCACCTATGTGCGCCTAGGTGGGCCAGGAAGATGTGCTGAGTGAAAACAGAAAACTATGCAAAGCCAAATCACAAAAGAATGCATTCTAGAAAAGTATGCAATGTAAAATCCTTTGTAATACGCAGAAATCATGCCTTAAAAGCGAAAGAAGTGCAAATGCAGCATCTATGGACCTTGTGCTCAAGGGCTAGTAGCCTCACACAAGATCCTACCTATCTTATG
>JAMKQA010001889.1:0-18576 GCA_024699735.1 Posidonia australis | reverse complement strand
GACTTGATAATTAAGATCATTTATCTTTATTTTTACCAAAATTGAGATTTTATGATAAGTTATCACATTTTAATGTTATAGTTTATATTTAATTCATGATAATGCTAAAAAATAAAGATAAAATCCTAAATATCCAAATGATTGTCAATCTATTTTTAATCAAATACATCATTGATTTTAATTGAGTTTTCTAGTAATTATTAAAGATTTGATTTTCAAATCCAATTTGCTTTACATTTTAAGTGGATTTTGAATTTGGAAATTAATTTAAAATATCTTCAATTATGAGTATGATTTTTCAGAATTAATTTGCTCAATATTTGATAATAGATTCGTAATGGATATTTTCTGATCATAATTTTTTGCAAAAAAATTTTAATTGCTCGGCGTCACATGCACAGGCGACTAGCTTACGTGGCAAATTTCGTGCCAACTAGTTGCCGATTCACCGCATGCGTGGAATCAGGGGTTGATCGCCTAGTCACCTCTATGAGCAGCGACTGAATAATTCTGTCGCCTATCCTATAGGCAACTAGATCTAAAAAGGTATTTTTTGCCATATTTTACGAATTTAATCTTGACCCTTGATCTATATCTCGTCTTTGATGAGATCCTCAGCCCCAAAACTCTATAAATAGACCCCCTAAGTTTTCAACCCAAAGGGAGGCACTTCAAAATCTTAAGGAGCCATCTTTATGCCCTAGAAAGGTGAGAGAGAGAGTTCAAAAAGAGAGAGAGAGAGCCATAGCCCTTCCTCCATGTCGAAGCCTATCAGAGCTTAGATCCTAGAGATCATCTCTTGTCCAAGCCAAAGAACATCTCTGAAGCTCCATAAATCGGCCTCCACTTCCTCATCCACTCCACAACATACGAGGGTGAAGGGAGTATTTTCCAACTATTGCATTTTTCTTTTAACATAAATCCATTACATGTTATTAATATAGCCCATGGCATGTGCATGAGGAGATAACCCCTAGTTAGTATTTTACTTCAATTATTCATGTTATTCACTGTTTTTCTTTGTTTACTACACTTAGACTAATCTATATTTCTTTGTTTTTCTTGTTTATTTTGAAGAGAAGAATATTACATACGCACAAGGACGCTGTTGGGCGACATCCTGCCACTGACCTAGTGAACCGAGAACCCACATCTACACAACCACCACAACTTCCGCAAGGCGTCTTGTCAACCAGCACAAGCAAAGGACAAGTGGCGATTATAAAGGCCGTCAAAGTGAGTGGACGCAACGACGATCTTCATCAACCCCTCCACTTCCCCATCTAGGATTCTACCACAAGTTTGAAAGTGTTAGCTCTGCCACATCTAACGACCTTGAATCTAATAAAATCGAGAATGTTTTTATAAGTTTAAGGAATAATCTGGAAAATATGTTAACAATCCTTAGAAATGAGATTTAGGGCGCCTCAAAGATTCCTATCCTTACTAAATCTGAGAACTGTGAAAATGGAATATCTACAGATACTCCTCCTTGGAGTTGATCTTGGAACAAGATTAACTTCAAGGTAAGACTGATATCCCCATTGAGCATTTCCTGGGAAAGGGAGCTTTCTAACAAGCAATTTGCCATGGAGTTCCAAAAAGAGTCAACACCTATTGGTTTTGGGACATGGTCACACAACCAAAAAGGTGAAGAGGGTGAACAGACTTGGTTTCGAGACATAGTCACACAGCCAAGTGGTTCAGATAATTAAGGATGCCATCATATTGATGGCTCAAGCATGGAGGGATCGAGTCAGGGCTATGTGTCGCAACTGGTGTCGAGACCATATCAACTATGTAGAAATGTCACCTCAATGGAGCAGAAAACTAAGATGACCGTAGGGAATTACCTGATCGTCATTTGAAAAGAAAAGGTAATTTTGTGGCTCATTATTTAAGAGATCACTCAGATTGGAATTATAATTAGGATAGGTTGAACTTTAATCGGCTTTGGGAGGATCATAGTTCTAAGGGTTTCTAGCACTCATGAAGAACTTTGCTCCATCTGCGCTCTACTTCCGATGCATGATACATAAATGCGTGGATGCATGATTCAAGCACACAAATGCAAATGTAGAGTCAACATACGATATGCAATGAATGATCCATATGGCAGGTTAGGCTGTCGGGGTACAGGTGGTCCCTAGCCATATAGGCATATGCAAAAATGCATGAATGCACTTTGTTGTAGTCAAGTGTTTTCCATCCTCAAGTGTGACCAGTACTCTTGGGAAAGAACTGTTGTCCCACAACTCGATTTGACAAAGAAAGGAGTTCTATGAATAAAGAATTGGGTAAGGGAGTGAATCCTTCCTTTGCTAAACTGGGGTTTTGCCTCTTAGTCGGAGTTACGTGTCTATGTACACGGTAGGGACTCCAAAAGCAGGAGCTTGTTCTCGACGAAACTTCTCATAGTGCCATAGTGGGACTTTGCCATGATGCACATGGTGGGACCTGAGGTGGCCTCACGGTAAGGGTTGATGTACTCGTGCAGTAATGTAGTGGGAATATCTGTCGCCAGGTTCATCGGCAACTATAGTAGTCACTGATTATTAAGGCGCCTATGATAGTCACCGCTACCGACAGTGACTAGCAAGAACTTCCTTATTAAGACTCGAACTCAGACTGTTTCCTTGGGATATTATATATACGTGTCTTGTACGGCTCGTCTATGCATATTTTTCCTGTTACGAGCCTTCCTCCTCTCCTTTTGCATTGATCATGAAGCTCCCATCCTTCTCCTCTTCTAATTTCGCCATAGAGAAGGTGGTGGACACGTCCAACCATCTAATGCAGATGTTTCGTGAGAATAAGGTATGCTTCTCCTCCTTGCTCCTGTTCTTCTATGCTCTTACATGCCTCTTTGTATTTGCCTCTGGTTCTTTTGCTTCACGGGTATCTTTATGCTTAATTGCTTGTATTACAAGTCATAGTTAACCTCACAGAATACCCGAATTTTCACAATTCCTTCTGCTAGAGCCTCCCGTGGGTGCCACTTCAGCTTAATCGTGCGGAGGCCAATAAGCATCTCCATGATGGCAGTAGTTTTGGGAATTTTCTGACCTTTGTATGTGCTCCTTTGCCTTGGCTGCTTCTGCATGTGCTGATGGCTTTCTAGAATGCCTCCTTCAACACATTTAACTTTACTTGCAGGGAAACTTTAATATCATGTGAGGAAGCCACCTCCCTTCTCGATCTTGCTGCTGAATCTACATTATTGCCAGATGACTGCTTCGCCATATCTGTTGAGATCGTGGATGCCGGAAAGATAGGTTGGTTCCTGGGCAAGAGCCAAGAGGCTAGTAAAGCTCTAATGCATGGGGGAAGACTCTATCTCCGGGGCTTGTGGGAGGCCATCTGTACTCGTGAGTTATCCCCGATGGAGCTACAGATGTGCTTGTTCATTGGAGTTGGGGGACTGGCGTTGTTTGCGGACAATCATTTCACATTGGACCTTCACCACGTTGATCTCCTTATGCTGGTGGTGGCTTGTCCTGATCTGTATTTGACTATGGTAGTTCTTGCATATACTATAGAGGGGTTATCAAGTGCTTCATGTTCTGAAAAATTCTTTGGTTCTCCTTTCCTCCTTCACAGCTAGTTCAAGTCCCATTGTCGTTGCTATACTGACTTCGACAAGTTGAGCTTCCATGACTATGTTCTCCACTTAGGCTAGCTATCCTTGAAGGACTTCGACTATGTGCCATAGCTACCTGAGACTTTCAAGGCGAGAGTGATGACCACAGTTCATCATCATTTGGGGCTTGTGTTGGTGGAGGCCCGATTTTTCGTGTTATATCTGATCCACCATTGTCTGCGACTGCTGAATCAAGGGCTTTCCATTCCAGTGAATTCAGTGTTGACTCCTCCGATTCGTGCCCACAAAGAAGATGGCGCAGGACGAGAAGATGGTGTTGGAGTACATAACTCATTGGGATTACATCGGCCGACAAATCTCCATAAAAGGTGCTCGACTTTCAACAACCACTTGGGAGTTACCAGAGTCCAAGTATATGGAGTGGTATTCCCGCCTTCGTCCTTCTCCGCAACAGTATGTTGAGGACAGGGAGTAGTTTGACCAGATGCTCGGAATTCAAGACAGACTTTATTAGTTATATTTTTAATGTATTATCATTTTTGGTTCAATTGTGATTTTTTTTATGTTATTAATATCATTATTATTTTGAAAGGATTAATAAATTTGAGGTTTATTTAATTTTGTTTCTTTTATTTAATAAATTAAATTGGGATTAATTTCTATTAATGGAAATGTTCTGGAATGTGTCGCCTATCACCTTTGTGACCAGATCTGACATGACCCACTGAATTTGAAATGGTGCAGGAGAATATGACTTCTCCAGGAAGGCATTGCATTGTCGCCACTTTAAGCGGTGACATCTGTGACAGGTCGCCAGCTAATACGGCAATGTGACTGACATGGCGCTTACTTAACTGGCGACTCGTCTTGAATGCCTTTATTTAAAAGCTCCAGTGTTGCCTCTCCTCCCTTCTTCTTTTCTTCCCTTTCTTCTTCCAATGCCACCCTTTCGTGCGTCTGGCGATCTCTGGTGGTTCACAATGGTCGATGACGAGGTGCAACAGTCTCCAGTGGGGTGTATTCTGGCAGGTCGATGGCGAACGACGACGAGTGACGTTTTAGTGAGGGTGATGGTGGTGTCGCGGGAAGCGACGATGATAGGGGTGCTTGCCAACGACGGAGGTACAATCTCCTCTCCTCTCTCTTCTTGTTTTCTGTATTGTGTGGCCATGTCTGCGGTGGGCTCACCGTGATGGGGTGACGGCGGTGGGACAATCTCTGACGGGGCGGTTCTCTGGTGACGAGTCTGCAGAGGCTTTTCAGTTTCAATGTGAATGTGGGATTTTGATGTTGAATGAAATATTTTGTGGATTATTATGGCTATTTCAGTGGATATTGTGCATAGGTTGTGATTGTTATTTTTGTTCTTGTAGAGTGAATGTTTTGGGAATTTATGCTCTTTGTTGGTTGAATTAAGGTTGGTTGAATTGAGGCCTAAGTTTTGTGAACTTAAATTAAATCTATTGGTTAAATTAAACTGATTGAATTGGATTAATTCATTGGTTGTGGATTTTTACTGGTTATGACGGGTTTTGAATTCATTGAGACCACAGTTAAAGTTGATTGGAATTGGAATTGTGGATTAAAATTATGATCAAGAATTATTCGTAAATTTTCATTAATGAATTGATTGTGAATTGACACTAGTTAATTGGTTGAAAATTAATATAATGAATTGGATTGCATACTTAATGGTTTAAAATTGTTAACTTGGTGATTAAAGGTTAAATTTGTGAGATTAATGATTTTAAAAAAATTGATTGGTGGATGGTTTTATTATAACTTAGATTTTGTTAATGGATTATTAAATTAATGTGTTAATCTTTGATTTAATGACATGATTATTAAATTAAAGTTAATGATTATGATTTATTTAATTGGCCTAAATCTCCTCTTGTATCTTTGTAGAGCCTCGAGTGGGTCCGATGATGAGCAAGGTCTGCTAGATGCACCTCAGGATGTGGTCCCAGAGGTTGAGAGAGACGAGGTAGGTCCTTATCACGTGGGGCCGAGCTCCTCTCGTCCTCGCAAGCTGACTGTGAGGCGTCCACGTACGCGGGCTTTTACCAGGACTGAGGTGGACGAGGGCTGAGTTGACGAGGATTTCCCTAAGTTAGGTGAGGTTCCCGTCTATCCTGCTCCCAAGAGGGCTTGGACCGCATCCGACCTTGCAGAGATGGGCCAAGGTTGTTTTAAGTTAGTAGCATTTTAGTATTGTTATTTGTTTGTGGTTCATTAACTTGAGTTTTGTTAGTCTGTCTCAGATGCCTTCCTCTAGTCATACTCGCTCAAACTAGGATCTACTCTATGACATGTACAGTCACCTCCCGAAGTTCCATAAGGAGCTCTTGCATCATCTAGGCTTCAGGCACTTCTTGCAAATTCGCCCGTTCAAGTTCCACTTGGGACTATTGGCTCCTTTTGCTGAGAGGTTCCACGCGGCTTTCTACTACCTTCATTCTATGGGTTGGGGATACGATGATCACCTTGGAAGACGTAGTCAGACTTGTGGGCCTGCGGATTGATGGCGAGCCCAAGGTTGCCGTATTGCAGATGGACTACGACGACATTCTGGAGGCCTGCTATAGTTTGTGTCCTTCTCGCTCTGGACGATACTGCACCTATGTCAACATCGGATGGTTGACACATTGCCTTCAGGACCTGTTGCTCGCTAATGTCAGCAACCCTGTGGTGGCGAACCAGCAGTTACGAGTCTTCCTATCGATTTTGTTCCACCGGTTGTTCTTCGACACATCTTCCTAGCTGCTACGCATGACCTTTGCTCCCCTTCTGGTGTATATTGATCGGATAGGCACATACTCTTGGGGGTCGGCCGTGCTGGCATACCTACAGCTTTGTTTTGGGTCTTTCTCTCTTGGGCGGACCCACTCTCTTTCTAGTTGTCTCCCTCTTTTCTAGGTTGGCAATGTTTTAAATTCAATTACTTTACTTTCATGCTTGCTTCTTGTATGTGTTCCAGTGCTGACTCTTGATGTTGTAGGCTTGGATCATGAGCACTTTCTCCATTTACGACCCGACGAGCCTGTTGATGGACCAATCGAGTTTCCACGGGCCCGTTGCCGGAGTGTTGTGCAGTTGGCTCCTAGGAGGGTGAGGCTCGTGCACCATTTGAGCCACTTTCTCCTCGAGATCCTTCCTGAGGAATGGGTAAGCTTCTAGTCTTTGCTATCTTTTTTTTACATTGAACGTTCCAGGATTCTGACCAAATCGTCTTGCAGGTGATATGGAGGCCATATGCTGTGAAAGAGCATGCCGCAGAGGAGACCGTCGTACGGGGCTCCCACTTGTTCTTCTGGGAGGTGTGGATCTTCCATATCTCCTCCTACTGCTTCAATCAAGTTGGATGGACTCTGAGGCAGTTTGGCTTTCATCAGATGGTCCTGGAGTAGTGCCCTCCTACTCAGTCAATGAGCTTAGGCGATAGTGTTGACCGGTTCGCCTCGGAGCTAGAGAGTTGGCTTTCTAGTAGCTCCATTCCTTCCTCTGATGGCACAGTAGACACTGAGGCTGTGTGGAAGTCTTGGTTCAATGCGATGTTTGCTCATTTGATCTCTTTTCACCAGTCGCTCTTATACGGCTGTTCGAACCTACCAATGGACCTTGGTTTCAACTTTTCTGGTAGTGTTGAGTTTGTATGGCAGGAGTTGGAGGCCGCCTATGGGCGCATTCACTAGCTGGTAAGTTGTTTATTTGTTATTTTCGCACACCCTTCCTTTTATTAATCGGTACACATTCTCTTGTCTTGCAGATGACGACCACAAAAGGTATGACTGAGGCAGTGGTGGCGCAGTAGAGGCAAGCTTCGACGAGGATCTAGGAGTTGACTTAGGAGCGAGACTCGTTATTGTCTCAACTGCATGAGTTTCAAGCAAGGGTAAGTCTTCCCTCCTTAGCTAGTTACTTTCTTTAATTTCAGGCTGTTTTTCAACGTTTCTTGTTCATGCATAGGTTGGTAAGGCTTCAACCAGTGTAGAGCCCATTCCTACTTCAAACTCGACTAACATTGCCTTAGAGACTCGGTAGAGGATGAGGTCCAGGCCCGCGATGCAAAGGTATTCCTTCCTTTTGCCTCTTTTAAGTTACCATGAATCTGGGAAATTAATATCTTTACTTGTTTGGTAGATTCAGGTGATGATGGAGTTGATACGCACTCCTCCGTTTACAGGTCCCACTCAGAGCCAACTGGATGAGGCATTTGGACGTGCAGAGGACCTTTAGGAGCGCCTTCGTCGATTGAAGCAGGAGCACACCGACCATATTCGTGAGTTAGAAGAGGAGGCGGTGAGGACTCGTTTTGAGGCTGACTCCTTGAGGAAGGTATGTGGTTGCTAGCATATTTCCTTCTTCCATTTACTGCTTATTAACTAGTCTAATGTCTATTGTTCTTTCTCACAGCTGAGCGATCGTCATGGGTAGTAGGTACTGACCTTGGAGGCACGGGCGGCACAGGCTGAGGTGGCAGTTGTTGCAGTCCTTCCTGATGCAAACTTCTTTCCTTGGGCACCATCAGTTATGGCTCCCTCGATGTTGGCACACTCCAGAGTCTTGTCGACCGAGCAAATTGCTAGAGCGCGGTCTTCTCCTCACTTTGGGTTGCTCCGTGTTGTGTTCAGGGGATCTCAAGATCGAAGCTAGAGTCGTGCGATGACATCATCGGTAGCACAGCCTGCTCCAAGGCCTCCAACTAACAAGCACAAGGGCAGTGGCGAGTCAGGCAGCAACACTTGAGATTTCCTTTTTTTTTTCTTTCCTTCATGGTCTAAGGGTATGCCCTTGTGGATATGTTTTGCACTTTTCTGCACATGTACTTGATGCTCATTAGTAATCAAAAGGGATAGCTTTTTGGTCTTGAGAATTTGACTAAGTTGTTATAAAATTATGCTATTTGTGCAAACTTAGTTATTGTTTAACATTAAAGATGAGTTGGAGGGAATTAGTCTTTAGCCTCAGCTAAAGAGATGGAAAATCAGAGTCCAGTGGATGCTGACTAAGAGTCATCGATGGATGCTCTAAAGACTGCTGTTAAGATAGGGTTCTTTGTTGAGAAAACACACCCAGGCCGTGAAACACGCTTGAATAGGACGTTAACCCCAAAAACGAGTGAGTTGATTGTTGCATCATGGGCCAGACTAATTTCAGTTCCTCTACTTATGAAGTTTTCACTTGCATGTAGGGCAGAAACCATCACTTTGGTTCTTTCTCTTTTTTTTTGGTTTTTTTATTTTCTTTTTTTCTGATTTCTTTTTTGTTTTTTTCCCTTTTTTGTTTTTTTTTTATTTTCTATTGGGGAAGGATGGATATCTACTCCAAGCCTTAGCCTAGCATTTGCCTTAGCCATTCCAAGTTCTGCCTTAAGGTTGTGGACATGTCCTTTGTGTCATGTCTACACGTTTCGTGGACTTTTGTTCCACGCCCCAAGCTTTATTAGCTTGCCACTCCTTAGCCTATTTGGTCCTTGAATGTCTTGACCTTCTTGCTCTTTGCTTGTTTGTGCAAAGGAGAATGGGGGAGGCTCAAACGTTTAGTAGGCTCTCAACGTTGGCTATAGTTCTAGTCCCGGTCGCTAGTGGTTGGCCCTAATGCACATTCATAATCCCTGGGGTTTTCTTTTTCTTTTCTTAACTTTTTCACTCTTTTCTTTTCCTTTCTTTCAAGGTTCCCATCTCAGGTCATTTTTCTGTAGATGCCCGCCTATCACTGCCTTCTCGTGCTTATGCTATGACGACACTTCTACTTATTCATTAGTTGTCTCACCCTGTTTTGAGTACCTGCCCATCACTACCTCCTCAGACTTATGCTATGACGGTGTACTCAACTTTTATGTGCACTCTCCTCTTTTGTGTGCTTTTTAAGTTGTTTAGTTTTGGTGCACTCCTCCATCACTACCTTCTCAGAATTATGCTAGGAGGCCACATTGTACAGAGCGAGCGGGTTTTATGATTTGCCTAAGCTCCGAGCTCGCCTCTTTCTTACCTCCTCGTGCAGTGTGTGTGTGGAAACAAGACAAAGCATGGGTTACCCTGAACATTCATCTTCCTATAAACCTCGGATATGACCTTCCTTCTGGCTTAGAGTTAGGACCTTGGTCTCTTCTAGATGTTGACATGTTGATCAAGGGTAGTACTTTTTTAAGTGCATTGCATTCCAGGGATCAGGCAAATCAATCCCATTTTGGGATAACCAATAAGCATTGCCGGGATATGCAACCACCACGACATAAGGCCCTTCCCAATTTGGCTTTAGCTTTCCCTTTGGATGTGGCTTGTTGATAGGTAGCATCTCCTTGAGTGTCAAGTCATCTATGTTAAATTTGCGTTCTATTACCTTTTTTTGATAAGCCCTAGTTATTCTTTGCTGGTAGACACACACGTACTCAGCAGTCGCGAGCCGTTTTTCATCGAGGAGTTTCAAGTGAAGCAACAATGCCTACCTCTTTTCCTCATGAGACATTCCTGTATCAACTTGGATTATCAATGAGGGGATCAAGATTTCGTATGAGACTATTGCTTCCATTCCCACGGTTAAGGCATAGGGTGTTTGACCCATTGCCGTATTTATGGTGGTGCGATAGGCCCATAGAGCATTTATTAACTTATCTATCCAATTTGATCCCCTGGCGTCTTCTATTATCTTCTTAATGATTTTAATTAGGGTTTTATTAGTAGCTTCCACTTGGCCATTTCCTTGAGGATAATAAGGAGAGGAGTGATGTAGAATGATACTAAACTTTTTACACAGTCTGGTGAATTCCTTGGAAATGAAGATTGGCCCATTATCTGCTACCAAGGCTTTAAGAATCCCAAACCTAGAGATGATGTTTCTCTGGACGAATCGGCACAGAATTGTGGCTTTGATATTTGTGAATGCTTCCGCTTCAGTCCATTTGGTGAAGTACTCAGTTGCTGTAAGGATGAAGGTGCTTCTTTTTCCATGCTGGATTGGTCCGACCACATCGAAGGCCTACATAGCAAAGGGCCAGGGTGTTGACATTGTGTAGATTGCTGAGGTTGGAGTATAGATATTGTTGGCGTGTAGTTGACAGCTCTTGCATCGTTTGACTTTATCCGCACAGTTAACTTCCATTGTAGGCCACTAGTACCCTCTTCTGATGATCATTTTGGCCATTGCTTGAGAGTTGATGTGGCCCCTGCAAGCTCCGTCATGTGTTTACTTAAGGATTTCAACTGCTTCTAATGCGTCCACACATCGAAGTTTGATGCCAAGTGACGTCCTCCGAAAAAGTGTGTTGGCTCTAATGTAGTACTTGATAATCAATATCCTCAAGGCTTCTTTATCTTTAAAAGTAGCAAACAACGAGAAGGTACCTTCTTGGATGTAGTTCATGATGTCGTAATACCACAGGTTCCCATCATTGACTTCTGCAGTCCCTTAATAATAGACCATGACGTGTAATGTGTTCTCTAAATGTGACTCCTCTAGAAGTTCTCAAACCCATTCTGCAGCTGACTCCACCGTCAGTGAGTTGACCTTCCACACCATGATGGTTTGCTCGTTGTATTCAGGGTGAAAGGGGAACGACGATGCAATGGAAGCCAAAGAGTCCACCAAGATGTTATTGTTTCTAAGTGCATGCACGTATACAACCCTGTCAAAGTTCTTCAGCATGGCTCGTGCTAAGTTGCGATATTCCCGGAGCCTTGACGATAGGGTTTTGTATTTGCTGAGGACCTGTCGAATAATAAGTTGTGAGTCTCCTACTACCTTCAGTCTCCTTACTCCTAGATCGAGAGCTGTTCATAGCCCTAAGATGAGAACTTCATATGCTGCCACGTTGTTACTTGCTAAGAAGCCTAGTTGCATGGCAAAGGAGATGGTGATGCCTTTCGGAGTGAGGAGCGTTGCCCCTATTCCGACACCTTACAAATTGAACGCCCCATCAAAGTGGAGAATCCATTCTCTAACTAGCGGGCTGACGCTGCTGATTGTGAGGATTTCTTTGTCTAGAAAGTCAGTTGAGACTGGTTGGTACTCTAACAGGGGGAGTCTAGCAAGCTGATCTATGATCGCCTGCCCCTGACCGCCTTCTATGTGATGAATTGCAAGTCAAACTCCTTAAGGAGCATCTGCCATCTTGCTAATCTTTCGGAGAATGCGGGCTTCTCGAACATGCACTTAATGGGATCCATTTTGGCTATGTAATAGACTTTGTACACTAAGAAGTAGTGTCTAAGATTTTGAGAGGCCCATACTAGCGCTAGACAGTGTTTCTCGATCTGGGAGTAGTTCTTCTCGTATTCCACAAACATTCTGGTTAGGTAGTAGATAGCTTTCTCTTTCCTCCCTACTTCATCGTGTTGGGCTAGAACGACACCCACGGAGTTATCAATAACCGCCAGATAAAGTAGAAGTGGTCTTTCAGGCACTAGTGCTGCAAGTACCGGAGGGTTGAGGAGGTTGAGCTTCAAGTCGTTGAACGCTTCTTGACAGGCCTTATCCCATTTGAATTTCGTGCCACCTTTCAATAACTCGTAGAAGGGTCTACACTTCTCTACATGTTGGGAGATAAATATTCAAATGAACTGTAACCTTCTTATGAGTCCTTTGAGCTCCTTGATGTTCTTCGGAGGTGGCATCTCTGTTATAGCTTTGGCCTTTACAGGGTCTACCTCTATTCTCCTCTTGCTTACTATGAATCCGAGCAGCTTTCCGACGGTAACTCCAAAGGCACTCTTTCTAGGGCTTCGAATTGTCCTCTTGTTTTTGACTTCACCAGCAGGTTGTCCACATAGCACTCCATGCAATCATGCATCATGTTGTGAAAGATCGCCATCATGGTCCTCTGGTAGGTAGCTCTAGCATTCTTCAGTTCGATGGGCATGACGACGTAACAGTAAGTTTCCCATGGAGTCGTGAACTAGGTCTTCTCTTGATCTTCATTCGTGAGCTTGATTTGGTTGTAGCCAGAGATGCTGTCCATGAATGAAAGCATTTCGTGGCCTGCGGTGTTGTTTATAAGGATGTCAATATGTGGCAAGGGGAAGTCATCCAATGGGCAGGCGTCGTTGAGGTTTCGGTAGTTAATGCAGACTTGAACTTTGCCATCTTTTTTCATTACCGGGAATATGTTGGCAATCCACTCTGGGTAAACCACTACCCTGATGAACTTGTCTTTGTGTAACTTATCTATCTCCTCTTTAACTTTCAGCGCCAGTTCTGGTCGTAGCCTTCAGAGCTTCTGCTTTACCGTCTTTGCACCTGGCTTCAGGAGGAGTCTATGTTCTACTAGCAGTGACTCTAGCTCAAGCATTTCTTTATAAGTGAAATCCAGAACTTTCACGTACTTCTTGAGAAGTTTTATCATTTTGGTTCGTTCATTTGAGCTGAGTGCAGAGCTTATCCGAACTGGTCTTGGATCTGATTCGATCCCCAGATTGATTTCTTCTATTTCTTCAACGGTGGCCTTAATCTATTCATCATATTTCTTCATCATTTCTTCGAAGACGTTCTAACCCATGGTTTCTTCTTCATCTAGGTCCTCATCCGTGTCCACTAGTTCGTAGACCTCATAGTTCCTGGTGTTTTTGCCAGTGGTACTTGACACTTCTTCGACCAAAAAGATGGCATGGGACTTGGCTAGTTCTTGTGAGAATGACGTGGTATAATGACAGACTCTGACTGTTTGGGTAATTGACTTCCTTCTCTTTTGGCCTGTGCACTTAGTAGGCTTGTTAGATACCCTTTGTGAGGACATGGTGGTAGTTAAGCCACCTAAGCCAAATCCTCGACATCCTTCCCCTTTATTGTCTAAGCTAGGAAATAAAGTACCAAAAAGTAAATTGTACGAAAACAAAATGCAGGAAAGAAATTATTTACAAGGTTAGAGGGATTGCCCCTAGGTTTGCCTCCTCGTCAGAGGCACTTTGCCATTGGCTTAGCAGATGGCCCCTGCCCCTTCTTGCTTTGAGGGGCAAGGCCTGAGATTGTTGAAGAGAGTGCTGAGGTTGCTGATGTCGAGAGCGTCGTCAGTCGTCGATTCAGTAGGGGCTTCGGAGTCATTAGCTGCGATGTCTGGAGGCGGAGGGATCTTTGGAGAGTTGGGAGGAGCTTATTCTGGAGAGGGCGGCAAAACTTATGAAGTGCTGGAGAGAGTGTTGGAGGTCGGGAGAACGACGTCAGAGACTTCGTATGGAGAGAATTGGGAAGTTTCCGGAGAGCTGGGAGGAACTGCTTTTGAAGAGGGTGGAGAATCTTTTAAAGCGCTGGGGAGAAGACTAGAAGCTTGGGCTATTAGCTGAAGCTGTGCTGACGAGTAGGTGATCTTCTTTAAGACGAGGCTATCCTCGAATTGAAGTCCCACTGAGATGAAGTGGCTTGACAGCGACCAAGTTAGTGGCTTGGTGAGGTCCTTTGATAAGTGCCACGGGTACCCTAGCCTTGTGTCGTTGTGCTCCTCTGGTGTCTCGAGCGCATCCTTCATTCCTTACTTTTGACAGCCTAGTCCTGTTCCAAGGGTGTAGCCTAGCCAGAGGAGAATTTCCCATGATTTTCTCATGTACTCTGGGAAAGAAGAGGGGGCCATGCTCACGCTTCGAGGAGTGAAGATCTGTTTCATGCTTTCCACAGCCTTGGCAGCCGAACCACTTCTTGAAGGGGCGAGTGCTAGTGCTGGCATGGTAGTTGGCACTGTGATAAGGTGTGCCTCTATTTATGTTGGCTCATCCCCCATGATCTTATTTATTTTCCCCTGGTGAGAAAATTTGATACATTGATGGCGTGGGAAAGTGACTTGATTAATTTCTGCAATCCATTAACGCCCTACGATGAGTCGATAAGAGATGGGTGCATCAACTACTATCAGTTCAGTGTCAGCTTCCATTGGGCCAATGGTGACTTTGACGCTTATCTTGCCTTGAGCCATCTTCTTATTGTTATCATACCTTGACACTATTAGGGCAGCTGGGTGTAGCTGGGTCTCTTTAAGCCCAATCAGTTTAAATGTTTTCAGGGAGCATACATTTAGGGTTGCCCCTATATCCACTAATACACCAGAGAGTTTAAAATTGTTTATTTTTACAGTAACACTCAGAGGTAAAGTCCTCCTTTCGGGAGGAGCTAGTTCAGAATTAGTGAAAAATAAAGTAGGTTCTATAAAGGCAGCAACTGCGGCCGCTGCTAGAGACTCTACCTGTATATCTTCTGGTATTCGAGCTTTCTTTAACACCTCCATCGAGATGTTCTAGTGCTGCTCAAAAGATCTGATTAGCTCGTAGATAGAGATCCTTGCCTGTGTCTTCTTCAATTATTCTAGGATGTCGAATTCTCCTTCTGTTCGTCTGGGAACATCGAATTCTTGTCGCGGAGATGCAAGACTCTTTCAGTGATGACTGGAGTTGGTGCAACTTGATTTGAAATTCGACCTGTTCTAGTGATAGAAGCTTGTTGCGCCTACTAGTGTCCTCCACTGGCTTGAGTAGGTCTAATCAATGATGCTAGCCTTCTTAGTAGAGATTGTCCTTGTAACACCCCTGTGCTGCACAACAGTACAAGAACTACCCAAAAGCTGCTAAAAGAGTCTAAATGACAGAATTAAATAAATAAAACTAAACACCTAGACCAGTGTGCGGCAAAAGTGACTCGAAAGGGATGCACCAGACTAGACTGCACCTACTCCTGAGCACTTGAAACAAGGGAAGAGGAAAAACACGCATGAGTGACAGGAATGTCACTTAGTATGCGCCCCAAAACAGCGGCAAAACTCGCAAAACACTGCCAGAAAGTCTCGAGAAAACCACAATTACCGAAATCCACACATGCGATTAAAAAGACTTCGAAAAAGATGCCATTTCAAAACTTTCTTTTCATTTGCTTTCAAAACCTCATGATCGTTAATAAATCTCTATACATGACTCAAGGAAAGCAAACCATTGCATCTAGTTTCCTAGCCCAAAACATCATTTAAGCCATTAACACAATTTATCACAAATCAGGGCTAGGAACTAGTCCAACACACAAATCCACAATTCTTATCTTAAAACTGGTCGCATCACCCTGGCCACAGGCGATCGACCTGGCCACAAGCAGCTGGTGAGGATTCCATGTCACCACACCCACACTGCAGTGCCGCGGTGAACCACCCCGCGCTGGAGTTCAACAGCCCGACCGCAGCCTCAAATGTACCCTCACTAGTACAAGCACGGAGTGCGTCCTCACGACACCCTAGTGCCCGAGCACCTGGGGACTCTAACCCCAGACCCGACCAGCATCGGCACTGAGGATAGTTCGGGTCTACCATTCCCCGGGTTCTACAGTATCACCATAGTCTCGAGGCTCCTACCTCGGACCATAAACTCCGCAACCACAACCAAGGACACGTCCCTGACATCTCTAGAGGTCTCACTACCCCTGTCGGCAAGCCCTAGTCAAGCTGTGGTTCCTACAATTCATAAATCTCTTTAAAACCATATGCAATTTCTTTTTCAAAACATTTGACAAAACCATTCTTTTCATTCATAAAATTCTTTATAAATCCCTTGCATTCTGCGTCACATTATCATCTATGGTTCAAAAGGAACCCCAATCATTCATTCATGGTCATTGTACCATGCCATCACCCCTCACATGGGTCTACATTAATCCACATAAATCATGTTTCACAATTCATGGAAAGCATCATTAAAACAACATGTTCACATGCAATATTTCATAAATCATTTCCATGCATCTCATGCCTTTATCATGCATTTATCCAAATTTATCAACATTTAACAAAGCATTTCTCAATATAGTCCTGGGTCCTGATTCGGCATACCGAATAGGGTCCCGGTCGACCAAAAATCCCTGATTCAGTCAACCGAAATATTTCGGTATTCCAAATCCTTGTCAGTTTTATCAGTCCCCTGCCAAAATGGTCTACCAAAATCATCCGGTCGTCCGAAATCCCCTGATTCGGTCAACCGAATTTCCCCTAGTCGTCCGAATCTATGGCCTAGGGAACCACCTGGGAGCATTTTGACATACCGAACCCAGTTCGGCATACCGTTTTCTGTGATTGTAGAAAACCTCCCCGACCTCTGTTGTCTCTTCTCCCCAAAGTGGGAGCAAGGAGCGGACCCCTCCAAAACACCACAAAAATCTCAAGTAAAACATGGGGTGTAGACCTCCAAGTCTACTTCAAAACCCCTCAATCCAAACATAAAACCATTAATCATGTTGTTCTATAGAAATTCACAAAGGCATAAGACTCATATGGAATCACTATAGCATGCATCAAAATTATCCATGAAAATCCCCCGAAACACCCATGAATCAACATGATATCAACATAAACACATTATTCATCTCATTCCCAACAATTTCCCTATTTCTGCATGACTTTAACATCATTATCCTCGATTTATCCCTTAACCTAAACATGCCACAACAAGGAAAGGGAAACGGAGGGGGAACGCGTACCTGGCTTCGACGAGCCCCGCGTGCCCTCGAGCTCCGACGATGCACGACACCGGCCTACCCCCGTTCGCACGCTATCCTCGACGCGCAGCCTCCCCTCAGCCTCTGCACTCGTTCTCTCCCTCTCTCTGGTTTCTCCTCCTCACCCCCGCACTGCACGCCTCCCTTTAAAGCCACCTCCGCGCCTACCATCCCTCGGATCCCGTCGGTCAGTCGCCAGCCTCTCTGCTCCGGAGGGGATGGGACTAGCAATCCTCCCGCTAGGCCTTACGTGTAGGAGAGGACCGGTCGCAGGTCACGAGCGCGGAGAAGAAAAGAAAGGAGGGTCACAGGCATGGTTGGGCTCTAGACCAGGTCCAAGCTCAAAACCAAGTGGGTCTCACCCCCAAACATGGGTCCTAATTGCATCACTGACCCACAAGCCAAAGAAGTCGCACCACAAGGGAAAAATCAGGAGCACAAAACACAAGGAGAGACCACAGCCAACAAACACAACCTGGATTAACCATTAACAAACCATATACAAATAGTACAGGAAATTCCATGGTTTATATTAAATGGAAAATAATGCACAAATGTTACAGTCCTTGACCCCTAGTCTGTCCATGGCATAATAGTGACGAGCCTGGCTGGGTAGGGACTCCATAAGGTCATTGGATGTATCCATATGCAAAACTCCATTCTGTCATATCCTAGAATCTTTAAAAGCTAGGCGTTTCATCTTGCCAGTAATCGTTGTTAATCCACCCTCCGACTGGCCACCCATTGGACGATCCTCAGTTGTCGGGCTCGGGTAAACCTTGGGCCCAAGTTATCCCTTGATCTACATCATGATCAGCCTAGATAGTGATTACCTTCCCCTTATGCTTGAACTTAAGGAGTTGATGTACCAACGAGGCAACTGCTTAGATCTCCACTAGCCGGGACCTCGCTAATATTAATGGTTCAACAATGATTACTTGTAGACATGGCACAAACGTTTCGGTTGGCACCTGTATCAACAAGCACTCCTGTAAGGGGGTAATCATTAACATCCACAGAGATGACTAGTGGGCGAGAGCATTCTTCTGGCGATGGGAGTTTTGTGTCTCTGAAGATGATATTCCTCTGCTCAAAACCCTCGATAATTGCTCTGGCTATCATGAAGGGATCTCTGGCATCCAAGTTGTCAGATGGTTGTTGTTCAACATCGGGAAGGAAGTTGAAGTAATCTAGGAGGGCGAGGTCATCTACGAGCTTATCTACATTCTGCTGGCCATCCCTTGTATCATTTGTTTGGAGTTCCCATTCTTCGTCGGTCCAAACTTCCTACACTGGCATTGGTGGTACTTCTTAGTCGTGACCCTAGATCTGGATTGGCTTCTACATGTTGAAGGATCACCACTTCGTTCTAAGCTGTAGATTGCCTGCGTTCAGCTTGTACACGGGACACAACATGATTAGGCATGGGATTCTGATGTACCTGCATTCCAAGTTTACTACTAGAAAAATCAGATTTTGCGAGGACTTATAACGAGCACATTGCGAGGACATGTCCTCGCAAT
>JAMKQA010001887.1:0-17943 GCA_024699735.1 Posidonia australis | reverse complement strand
TCAAGCCCTTAGCAAGCATTTGGACTAGAAAGACCGAGTTTCTCGGGCGTACGAGGGTGCCTAATACCTTCCTCGTGCGTAACAGGAATCCTTACCCATCCTCTGGTTAGCAGACATCCAGACTTCCTATCTGCATCTCATGCATGCATTCATCCTTTTGTGGTTTTCCTCGTCTTTCCCTTAAAAGACTAGGTGACGACTCCTTCTCTTTTCCTTTTCTCTTATCCTTGCACCTTCGCCATCCATTGGCATGACTGTGATCCCTTTCCCGCCTCCCTCCGGGTCCGGCATGGTCACACTTATAAAAAAAGGCTATATTCTTATCACCATCTTGTAACCACCTACATCGTGCCTTTTGGAACTAGAACTTCTCCTCACGTTTCAATGCTACATCCAACAGTTGCTAAGCTAAGAGAACATATTGCATGTGATTTGTACTAGCATCCTCATCTAAAAAATGCTGAGCAATATTCAGTCTATCCGTAGTCGTCTTAACCTAATCATAAATATTCCAAAAGTGATTGTTGTTCCTACTCCTCAGGGCCTACCTCAGACGAGTAATGTTGAGAAACCAACGTAAAGACATGTCGATGTTGTCTTCCACAAGTTGACCCCAAGACTGTTAAATCACCTGAATACTTGTTGCACCCTCAAGCTAGATTTCTAAAATTATGAATGGACAAGGACCAAAAACTAGTGGCTGAGTGAAGTTTACCAGCAAAGGTGCATGATCAGAATAAATCCTTGGAAGATTGGTAACCTTGGTCTAGAAATTCTAACACTGAACATTCATAAGGAACCTATTCAACCTTGCTAAAATTCTATCCTCCCCAACGTAATTATTGCACCAAATGAAAGGCAACCCATTATATCCAGCAACCTCCAGCATGCACAAGGACAGACAATCTCTAAAATCATTCATAAAAACTTACCAAGGAGAACGGCCACCCTTCTTCTCAGAAGCAAACATGATAGAATTAAAATCACCAACCACACACCACAGCCACTAATAATTCAATTGAGATAAAGGGCATAATGAATCCCAAAGACTTCTACGTTGTATTGCATCACAACTAGCATACACAGTAGTGACATAAACTATAACACAAATACCATTATCAAAGAGAGAAATCGTAAGAGCTTGATCACAAAAAGACATTGCCTGCATCTAAATAGAAGCCATAGAAAACACCCAGATTTTAGCAAGACCAGAATTATTAGATAAGAAACTATCAAAGCCTAACACCCTGTTGAGATCTTCACCATAACTAACATCGACCATAGGTTCAAGAAGAGCAACAATATGAGGATTATGGACTTTAACCAGATATTTTAATCTTTTTACAGTAGGCTGATTTCCCACCCCTCTAGCATTCCATATAATCTTCTTCATTAGACAGAATTGAGAAAGTGTTGCATCTACTAGGAAGGGACTTACTTCGAGTGATAGGACTAGAAGACCTCCTCTTGGCGAGTTCCTTACAATTGGTAGATGTATCACTACTATGACCCATTTCTACTTTCCTTGGCCTTCCCCGTCGACGTTTCACAACACCAACCTCCTCACCATAACCTATTTTGCCTTATAACACACCCCTATAGAAACACCATCTTGCTAAAAATTCACACCTATAGTACCATGCATGACCTCTCTACTCTCATCTTCCACACAAGCGTTCTCTGTTGCCTTGGGAATACTAGAATTGACCCTAGGCAACTCCAACAACTACACATCATCCAACCATGTACTTTCTCCCCCAGCTTCATCATTCAATACTGTATCAAAAGATTGATTATAGCTAGAGCCTGCATCATCTTCCTCTACATGGAACACTGTTCTTAACATCTCATGCACCTATAGATCTTTATCCCAAGATAATGAAGGTCTTTTCGTCACAATTAAATCTCTTTTAAGGGTTTCAAACACTTTGGAGATTGGCACATCAACACTATCAGTAATTGTCAGAACATCCTCAAGCCTTAACAGCCTCCCTGTAGCTTTCCATACCTTTTTGGGTTTACCTCTTCTAGCCTCCCAACGGACTTGCCCTCCACCATTTCCTCTATTCTAGCTTGCTCACTGACCATCCTCCACCACATGTTGATTTTTATGCAGTCTCTTCTCAGGACTCCTACCACAAAAATTCTCTAGATGTCCCTGCTTCCTGCATAGATTGCAGAATAGAGGTCAATTATCAAACGTCACCGGTTGGAACTCACCACTCATCTCCATTCCCATGTAAACCTCTATAGGATATTCTTTGGCCAAATCCATCTCCACACAGAACCAAGGACATACTACCGTCGTCTTTGAGGAAGTAGCTGAAGTAGTGCATAATAACTGACCAATATAATTGAAACATACGTCATTAATTTAAAGGATATCCTATTTACAATTTTATTTAAACTATGCTCTATTATCCTTACCAATTCAGCATGAAGCTCCTTGTTTCTTCTTGATCCGCTTGTAGAGTGAATTTCTTACATTCCATGGTTTATCTTCCCCACCACGAACCTTCATTGGAACTTTGCATCCATGGCAAAAACATCAGAAAATTCATTCCATCTAATTTTAACATTAAACAACAATATATATGTGTTAATTCCTATATATACAATGATAAACATAACTATAGTTTAATATAGACAGTAATTACCTCTCTTTTGTACACCAAGGTAATGGAAATGCCTTGGCTACTTAATAATCTTCATGAAGCTCATGGTAATTTCCCAATACATCTGTGTAACATTTGGGCCTAATTATCTAGTTAATATAAACCATGAGATCAATTGTAATATCTGAATATTGTTTATTAATGGATAATTTGATATTCTGGTGTTGTTGTGTGTGTCTCTCTCTCTCTGTGTGGTTGGATATTAGATCTTGGTTGTGTAGCTATGGTATCGTGCCTAGGGGTGTTGGACCAAGATGGACCCCGATCAACCAGAGCACAGTGCTCCTTGAACCCTACTCCCATCCCTTTCCTTTCTTCCTCGGACAACCCATGCCTCCACAGCTCGTTCATGATGACCCATCCTCTCCATCGCGTGTGTGGTGGGGCACTGGTCGGTGGGATTTGCAGAAGCGGTCGACGCATAGGAGCTTAAGAAGGAATAGAGGGATGGTGTCGAGGGCACAAGCCAACTAGAGAGAGAGGCCAGAGGTGTTAAGCCAAAGAGGAGGTGCGTTGAGAGCTAGAGGTGCGTCGAGAGGTAGGGGGAGCTCACCGGAGTTGCGTGGGCTCATCAAAAGAGGAATGCGACCCCTTCCTTCCTCTATTTCCTTTGTTTAGGAAAAAATGGATTAAATACATTAAAATGATGTAAAATGCATGATAAATCCTAGAAAAATAGTAGGAATGATGGAAATGATGTGAATGGCTTGAATGCGTTGAGATCATGCTAGGTTGTATGATTTTCATGGGTTTTTGATGGAAAATAGGATGCATGCTATAGTAGCTAAATACTGAGCTTCATATATTTAAGATTTTATTGTAGAAAGCATGCTTAATGGATTTGTGAATGGTTTCAGGGTTTTGAAGTAGACTCGAAGGTCTGCACCCCATGTTTTATGCATGATTTTTGGTGTATGTTTGATGGGTCCACTAGAGGTCCCAATTCCAATGAACACATGGTTAGGGCTCAAGAGATGTATTCTAGGATCAAGCATTTTGGTATGACGAATTGGGTTTGGCATATCGTTTTACTGTCAGATTTTAACCAGAGACTCTAATTCGCTAGACCAAAAATGTTTTGTCTTCCATTTCAAGGGAATTTGGTCGATCGAAATGTTTCAGTTGACCAAAACAAGGATTTTTGGACCATCGAATCCCAAGTTCGGTCGACCGTTCAAGGTGTTTGATGCCCAATTCGGTATACCGATTTGGTTTGGTTTGTCAAACTAGGCCCTTGGCCCATATGAATGAATGTGTATGGAAAAAGAAAACACTGGAAACAATTGGTTTTAAATGGGTAATGGACATGTATTAATGATGTTTTCCTCATGTAAATGTCATAGCGGAATATGGAATCCAAATAAATGAATTTGAAAGTGGTTTTGGGCCCAAGGCCCCAAAATGAAATGAAATTGTTAAGTGATTGGTTTGATATGATTTTTGGGCATGAGACCTAATAATGAATATGAATGCAAGGTTTTATATGATTTTGAGTTTGGGACTCAAGTGAAGGGTCTGTGTTGCTTGGAAATTACTTCTAGCAATGAAAAGAGAATGTGTAATGATTTTAAAACCATGAGTTTTGAAAAGAAAATAATAATATGTTCTGGAGCCACGAGGGGTATGTATCGGCAATGTGGTAGGAGTATGAGACGCCAATGAAGCCAATTGTCAGATATGACCGTGGCTGCCAAGGTAGGACCACGAGGGGTTGGTGTCAGCAAAATGATAAGATATCAATTGTTAGATATGACCATAGTTACTGAGTTGAGACGGTGTAGGATGAGCCTAGGTGTATTAACCTTGGTGTTCGGGTCACCGATGGGACGTCGAGAAAAGACATATCTCCGTGCATATGAAATGAAATTGAGGCCTATTAGCCAAGGTGGTGTCCTCCACACGGGGAACTTCACCATGGTAGTGCAGGGAGGTAGGGGAAAATGGTGTCCTCACCTACTACTTGTGTACCCAATTACCTCTGATCAAGGTAACAACAATATGAGAAGTGAAAATAAAATGTGTGGTTTTAGCTAGAATTAGACTTGTGCCTTGTCTTAAGATTCTAGCAATGAATGAGAGTCATGTTTTAACCAATTTCTAGTCAATGTATATGGTTTTGTTTTGAGTCTTGTGAGGCCCTATGTTTTAGACTAGACCTAGTCGAGAATGTGGATTTATTGGAATGCGTTAAAAGGTTTTAACGATGCATAAATTGAAAAAGAATATGAGCTTTTGAAAAGGACATGGTTTTGGATAGAGATTCCAAATGTTTTAAAAAGAAATGATGTATTGGAATGGATTTTTGAAAACCACATCTTGTAATACTCTAGGCTTGTGTTTTCTCGCTGTTTTGCCATGGTTTCTATGTTGGGTGCATATTGGGTGACTTGGATGTACTCATGCGTGCTTTGTTTGGTTTTCAAGTGCAAGAGGTGGTGTAGTCTAGTTCTAGTACTCGAGTGAGAGTCACTAGCCGCACATTGTTCTTAGTGGTGAGCCTTAGTTAGTTACAGTTATTAGATTTATGCTATAATTATTGTAATTGCTTGTGATGCTATGATTTAGGTAGGGTACCTGAGTTCCAAGCATTATAAAATGGTATCAGAGCTTAGGTTACACTTAGTACACTAGCTTGGTGATGTCTGGTCAAGTAGCTCTGTGGGACTACACAATGGAGAGTCTTGCACCTGATTCTGGTTGTTGTTTTCCTTTGTTGTGCCGATAGGAAGATGTCTCGTCGAGGCCGTAGTCATGGCAAGTCCCCAGTGTCCAACTCTAAGGTGGGAGAGGACAGTGCTTAGAGGGGCATGCAGCGAGAATTTGGCGAGATGAAGAGGGGTTTCACCCAGTCCTTCAGCAGTAGCAACAAGGATGAGGGGAAATGAGACACGTGGGTTAAGCAGATCTGCCAGTTGGGCACACCGACTCTAGATAGGCATGGTATACTAGATGATTTTCAGGCTTGGTTCCTAGAGGTAGAGAAGATCCTAAAGGGATCAAGTATCCCATTGAGAAGTGGGTCTAGATCGCAGCATTTCAGCTCAAGGGCACTGTGGATCAGTGGTGGAGGGCTACGTGTCGCACCAAGTTTTCGAATGTGAACCTGTTGATGATCTCTTGGGAGGAGTTCCAAGAGGTGTTTTATGAGAGGTTCTTCCCTGAGCATGAGAGGGACAAGCTGGATAGAGAATTCTAGAACCTGAAATAGGGATGCTAGACTATGGCTGAGTATGAGTCGTCCTTCCTTCTACTGGAGTAGTTCTCTTAGGCTGTGGTTTTTGAGAAGAACAAAGCCAAGAAATTTGTGGAAGGGCTTAATCCAGCACTGAGGTCCAGAGTCATTGGTCTCTAATGTTAGACCTTGACGGATGTTATTGAGTTTGCAAGCCGATATGAGGATGATCGTAGGCTATTCCAGGAGGAATACCCTAAGAAGGATAAAGGGAGGAAGTCTGTCTCTCAACCTTCTATCTCTCAACCTTCTGTTTCTCAACCTTCGGTCACTAGAGCACCAAGTTCTAGGAGTTTTGGTAGCTCTAGGAAGAAGTGGAAGGAGCGGCCTACATCAAGTAGAGAAGAAAGTGTTGGATTTAGCCAGGTGGGATCAAGTAGCAACCTGAAGGTAGGACCTTATCATGTCTGTGGTAATAAGGGGCACATAGCGGTGTAGTGTTGGCACAAGCAGAGAAGTTTAGATAGTGTAGTGTGCTACAACTATGGGAAGTTCAGACACTATCAAAGGGACTATCCCAATCTGCTGAAGCCAGTGAGAGATGCGCCTCATTAGCCAACCAAGGGGAGAGTGTTCTCCATTGCTGCCTGAGATGATGGTCCATCAGGTGATGTTGTGGAAGGTGAGGATTAGTATGGCCGTATGAGTTAAATCCTGTCTTGTAATAATGGATCCTATATGTAATCGACACTATATTTGGTTATGTCTATGATTATGATTATGGTTATGATGTGTTGATGTTAGGATCTTTTCTTGTGGTTGATTGGATGGCTCGAGTCCTATTCGACTCTAGGAGTTCATTTTGTTTCATCTTCGAGTCACTTGCTACTAAGATCAAGACCAGGCCAGCTAGGTTTGCATTCCACCTAGATGTAGTCACTCCACTGGGAGAGCACAGTCTAGCATGGAGATATCTGAGACTTGTTGATGTTCAATTGGGAGACAAGAATTTTCAGGTCAGTTTGATCTTGATGGACATGCAAGATTATGATGTCATCCTAGGGATGGATTGGCTAGCACAGCATTCAACCATGATTGATTGTGCCAAGAGAAGAGTTCTAGCAGAGTGTCCAAGCCAAGGCTGGTATGTGGTGCAAGGCACCAAACTAGGTGAGCCTAGAAAGGTAATACCTACTATCAAGGCCTATCATCATCATCTGGCAAGAGGTAGTGTGGGCTACTTAGCTTGTGTGACAATTTCTACTTCGCTTGTGTTTGGAGTTCTAAATTTTCCAATGGTACAAGAGTATCTAGATGTGTTCCCAAAGGAATTGCTTGGTATGTCACCACACAGGGACGTTGAGTTTGTGATTAATCTTGTGCTAGGATCAGGTCCTATTTCAAAGGCTACATATAGAATGGCACCCACTGAATTGAGGGAGCTCTGGAATCTGTTGCAGGAACTGTTGGACAAAGGATTTATTCGTCCTAGTGTTTCACCTTGGGGAGCACCAGTACTGCTCGTTAAGAAGAATGATGATTCACTTCGGCTCCACATAGACTACCTGTTGTTGAACCAGATCACTATCAAGAGCAAGTATGTACTGCCCAAGATTGATGATTTTTCAACTAGTTGCAAGGAGCATCGGTGTTTTCCATGATAGACTTGAGGTCCGAATATCATCAGTTGTGGATCAGTGATCCAGATGCGCAGAAGACAGTCATTCGTACTTGTTATGAATATTACGAGTTTTTGATTATGTCATTCGGGATGACGAATACTCGAGTTACCTTCATCGACCTGATGAATAGGGTGTTCAGACCCTATTTGGACCAGTTCATGGTCATCTTTGTGGATGACATCTTGGTATATTCTCCAGATGTTAAGACCCACCAAAGCCATTTGAGGATCATACTGGAGACATTGAGACAACATCAGCATTATGCCAAGTTCTCCAAGTGTGAGTTTTGGCTAGAGGAGGTGTCCTTCCTTGGTCATATCATCTCAGAAGAAGGTATCAAGGTTAACCCAGTGTAGACACCATTAATGCTTGTAGCTAGACCCTAAAAATAGCCTAAACCCTAATCCAAAACCCTAAAACTAGCCTACACCCTAATCCAAAACCCTAAACCCAATCAACCCTAATCCAAAACCCTAAAACTAGCCTACACTCTAATCCAAAACCCTATTCCGAATAAACTCTAATCCTACCAAAACCCTAATCCTAACTCAACCCTAATCTTCAACAACCTAAACAAACCTTAAACCGTCTCCCACTTCATTATAACAACCTCAACAAACTCCCCATAACAACCTCAACAACCTATAATAACCTAAACAAACCCTAACAATCTAACCACCTCCCACTCCATCATAACAACCTCAACAAACTCCCCATAACAACCGAACAACCTAGCCATTGCAAGTTTATCAATACCCCCATTTGCAAAGAGAAAAGGGAGGGAAGAACTTGAGAAGGAAGAAAAATGCTTGAGAGGAGAGAAACCAAGAGGAGACCACTCAAACCAGAGTAATCAAGCCAACCATAGCAATCAGAGTAGCATTAGATCACTGAGGAGGCTCGGAGGAGGAGTAGTTCAGAGCTCCGGTCACCTTCTCTAGCGAGCACCGGCTACAACAAGCAGTCCACACTCATTGCCAGCATAGGTATGCCCTAAATAAAGCTCAATTTGATTGCATTTTGTTTCCTAGGACTTCCCTAGTCTCCTTGGTGTTATTCCAGTGGAGAATTGAAGCTTTCTGGCTTGAAATTCAAGTTTTATGGGTCGCTGGACCCATTTTTTTGGCGAGTGAGGTGGGGGCACGAATCCTCTAAGTGATTAGTGTCCTGTAGGATCGAGATTAGCTAGCCTGCTTCCCTCTTACTTTTCTTCCACTTTGGAAGCCACGCTTTCCCCTCTAGAAGCCTCTAGGAAAAACTCGCCATCTACAACACCTACCGTCGCTGGAGAAGAAGACCTCTAGTGAAGATCGTCCAGGAAGCTCACGCACCATGGCTCTATCCTAAGCATTTGCAAACCTTCCTTTCTACTCCCTCTAGACTCTGGAAGCTTTAGAGCCCCCCTTTCAAGCCTCGATCTCCTCTCACAGTCGACGTTGCCGGAGACAACACGGAGCTAGGTCGAGAAGGGAGTTCATGTTGCTATTTTGCCTCCAAATGGTGGAAAACTCCCCACTCCATGCCGTCAACCTTCCTGGAACATTGGATCGTTGCTTTGTCGCCTCCAGTTGCTCTTTCTTCTCCTGGCCCTATCACTGAAGTCGCGACGTTGGCGAGCGAGGTGGGCGGAAGAACTAGGTTGTTCCAAGTGCAATTAGAGCCGATAGATCCTCTCCCATCTTCTCCCTCATGCTCATCAACTACATGGATGCATGATCAGCTGCTGAGGAAGCCTTGGATGGCTTCCTAGGCAATCGTCGCTGATGAGGTTTAGTCGTCGGCGACCGTCGAGTGTTTTTAAAACTTCTTATAAAAAATTCCTTTTTTTTTTTTTGCATTTAGGTCCTTTCATCTTGGCTTATCAGTCCCTGCATTTATTTGTAAATCATTTTAATAATGTTTTGTTTTGGTAAATTTGTAGTGTGGTCCTTGTGTTTTTCTTTTACTAATTCTCAAGCTTCAAATCATTTACAAAAACCACAAACTTTGTTTTCTTTCACCATTAGTCCATAGGTTTTCTTTTTAAGCCTTGAACTTCTTTAATATTGCACTGAACACTTGTTTTCTTGCACATTTGCAAACCGAACCCTGGAAATTCATGTTTTTACTCAAAAATACATAGATTTGCATATTAAGCCCTGAAAGTTTCTTTAATATTGCACTGAACACATGTTTTCTGGCACATTTGCAAACCTAACCCTGGAAATTAATGTTTTTATTCAAAAATACATAGGCTTTCATATTAGGCCCTAAACGTTTCTAATATTGCACTAGGTACATTTTTTTTATGGTACATTTTCAAATCAGACCTTGGAAATTATTATTTTCACCCAAGAACACATAAATTTGCACATTTAACCCTTAATTTCTCCAAAATTACACTGGTTTCTCTAACATATTTACAAATTAGACCCTGGGAATCTTAATTTTTGCTCAAAATGCACAGTTTTGCACATTTAATCGCCAACTTCCTTAAAATTGCATAAAAATGTGTTTTTAAACATTATTGTAGATTTAACCCTGAAAATCTCAGTCTTTACCTAGAAACATATATTTTTTGCATAGAGACCGTTGGAAACTTACATATTTCGTCCATGCATTCATTTGTACATCTTGTTGCTCTCTTTCATGAATATATTCTCATGCATATCTTCCTGCATCTTGCACACACATTTAAAAATTATTTCAAACTTAGTTTTTGCATTATTTTCTGAATTTCTTCTGACTTTCATGATTTTGATTTGATTTGGGTTTTCATCGCCCGATGGCGTACATTAACAGGCTTGACATTGTCGACATAGACCCATATGAGGATTATTTTCTCTCATTTGATTTTCTCGGATTTCTTAAGTTTTTGCTGTTTTATGTGACGCTTTCCGAACATTTTCGATTTTTACATGATTTTCCTCATCACCTAAAGGCATACAGTAAAGTGGCATTTTCAATGCCTACTTTGTCCCTCGGATTATTTTCTTTATCATTTCTCTTTTATTCATTGTTTCTTGGAGATTTGCCATGTTTTTGCATTCATCTTAGGCATGTGCATTATAAGTAGACATGCATACACACACTAGATCATGAGCAAGCGGTTAACCTTGACAGATCGAATTCTTTAGGCGTATGGGGGTGCCTAACACCTTCGCTATGCGTAACAAGAATCCTTACCCTTTCTCTTGTTTACATTGGCTAAGTGTTGCATCCATTAGGCATGGAGCATACACACATTCATTTGCATTCATTTACATCATTTTCTTCCATTCATATGCATATTGGTTTTCCTCATCTTTCCAGTTAAAGACTAGGTGGCAACACCTTTTCCTTATTCTTTTTTTATCTTTCTATGGTGTTTCTGAGTCTAGTCTCCTTCTTCGGATTCACCATCTTCACTGTGACCATATCGGGATTTGTCGTGTGTATCCACGCACCAGGGAGTCGTGTAGGGTTCCACCGGCATAGTCACACCCAACCAAGGTGGAGGCTATGAACAGTTGGGCCAAATCGAAGACAATAACTGAGATCAAAAGTTTCCTCAGCCTAGCAGGATATTATCGGAGATTTATCCAAGATTTCTCTAAGATTGACGCACCATTGACTAGATTGACCAGAAAGGAAGTGCACTTTGCCTGAGATTGGTAGTGCAAGGAGTGCCTCAATGAATTGAAGGCTCGCTTGGAATTGGTAACTGTTGTGTTAGCCTCTGTAACGCCTCAATCCCAGGCACGCTACTAAAACACAGTATCATAAGCATAATTACACTAATTACAGAAACATTAAATAACTATAACTAAGGCTCACTTTCAAGATCTCAATGTGCGGCTAGAAGCTCCAACTCCTGCTCTGGAAAACGACTGCTAGCGGACTGCACCTGAAAACCAAACAAGCACGCGTTAGTGACATCTAAGTCACCCAATATGCGCCCCGAACACACGAACCACAAAATCTCAGTAAAACCATTAAAACCCTGCTTTTAATTTCAATGTTGGTTTTCTTTCAGAAATCCTCTTTTCTTTTTATTGGAAACCACTTGGGAATTTAATCCCAAATTCATGCTCTTTTCGAAAGCCATGTTTCTTTTTTTTTCTGAAAACATTTGGAAACTCATTCCAAAACCACATTCTCTTTCGAAAACACACCTTTGCATTTTCTTTTAAAACCTTTGGAATTCATTTTCCAAAACATGTCCTTTTTCAATATTTGGGATTTCTTCCCAAAATCACACTTTCAAATTCACATTTCTGACCAGATCTAGCATAAAACACAATGCCTCTCGAGCTCAAAACCAAATCATAAATACTGGCTAGGAACTGGTTAAAACATCATCATTATTCCATTTCAGGATTTAAGGACTATTTCATAAGTCCAATCCTGGTCCAATCACATTTCTTTTACTTTACTCATTTCCACTTTTCTATACTGTTGTTACCTTGATCAGGGGTAACCAGGCACATAAGCAATAGGCAAGGACATCCTTTCCCCTACCTTCCTACACTGCCGCGGTGAAATTCCCCATGTGGGATGCTACCACCCTGGCCAACCAGCCTTAATTTCTTTTTCATGTATGCACGAGGATACGTCTTTTTTCTGACGCCCCATCAGTGACACGAACAACTAGGTCCAATGACCCAGGCTCAGCCTACATCGTCGGTGACCCGAACAACATGGTTCAATAACCTAGGCTCAGCCTACACCGTCACGAGCTCGGTGACCCGAACAACTAGGTACCACGACCCAAGCTCAGCCTACACCATCTCAAGCTTGGAACCCATAGTTGTGTCTAGATATTGGTTTCATTGGAGCCTTTTACTCCTACCACGTTGTCGACACCAACCCCCGTGGTTTCTTAACACATTATTAGTGTTCCATTTTCAAAACTATTTAAGCTTTTCTTTTCAAAACCATTTTCCATTTCATTCTTTTCGTTGCAGGAATCTGTCTCCTTGCAACACTTGACCCTCCACTAGGGTCCCAACTCAAGTCATGAAAACAATGCTTAAAATCATAAATTGGGTATTATGCCCAAAAACCACGCATAATCAGCCATTTTGTTCATTTATAGGGTCTAAAACCCCAAACCACGCCCAAATTTATTTATTTGGGTTCCACATTCCTCCATGCCATTACATGGGGAAAACATCACTTACATATGTTCAACATACCTTTTAAAACCATTTATCATTCATTTAAATTCATGCCAGCACATATCAGGGCCAGGGATAAAACGGTAGACCAAAACCAGGTTCAGTCTACCAAAAGTAGCGATCTTGGCTTAATCTGTCAGGATTTCGACATACCAAATAAATTCGGTATACCGAATTCCTCGCATACAGGGCACACCCCTGTTCCAAGCGGCGAAAAATCACCCTATGTGGGAGTCCCGATCGGACCCCCCAAACACGTATCACAAATTACCAAAAAACATAGGGTGTAGACCCTTGAGCCTACTTCAGAACCCCTCAAACCATTCCTCAATCCATCAACTATGTGATTCATACGAAAATCACAAAAGGGAAGAGCTCAGTGATACCTACTGTAGCTTACACCCCCAAATCACATTCAATCCCACATATTTTCATCCTAACCGCATGATTTCTATATTTTCATGCAATACAACTCATTCTCATCATTTTCTCATTTTTCTACAATTTCACATGCACTTTGTCATTTTCATGGATTTTCTCACTTAATCCAAACACTAGGAAAATAAGAATGGACTAGGGTTGCGTACCTCTAATGGTTCCCTACTGAACCTTCCCGCACTCCGGCGAGCCTCCTCACAACCCAACGAAGCCTCCTCCGTCAGTCGATCACATGAGCAGCTCCCACCTCTTCCTCGGTTGCACGCCGCTCCTCCATCTCTTCTCCTCTCTCGGTCACCTTCTCCTCTCCTTGCTTGCCTTTGCCTCTCTTTATCCCCTCCTCCCTCTGCGTCATGCCGGCCGTCCATTGCGTCAGAAATGACGGCGAGGCACCGGCCGCTGGCTGGTGATGGCACTGGTGTGGAAGAAGTGGAAGAAAAGGACGGAATGGTGCGGGCTCGTGATACGGAAGGAAAAAGAAAGGAGAAAAAGAAGAAAAGAAAAGATAGGCATGCAAATCGAGGCGACTATGCATCCTCATACCGGACTCTTCATTGGTCCCAAATCACACGTATGAGCACAGTAAGCCAACCACAAGCTCATACATCCAAGAAATAACATATTGTCCATCAATACAACATTTATGCAATATTTCAATTAATAACATGGTTTATAAAAAAATTGGATAATCAAGCCCAGATGTCACATCCTATCCCCATTAGAAGATTTTCGTCCTTGAAATTCTACTCTAACAAAATAAGTAGGCGTACTGTCTCTGGATGTCCACCTCGCGCACCCAGGTAGCCTCCTCTGTACCATGGTGTTGCCACTGAACTAACACAAATGGAATCACTTTATTCCTGAGGACATGCTCCTTCCTGTCCTGTATCTAAACTGCATTTTCAACCATAGACAAGTCCACCCGCAGCTCCTCTGGCTGCACTGATATCACCCGGGACGCATCGACCAAACACTTCCTCAACATAGATACATGGAAGGTGTTGTGTACACTCGCCAACTCTGGAGGCAAATCTAGTCTATATGCCACCTCACCAACTCTCTTGGTGATCTGGTACAGTCCGATATATCTTGGGCTCAACTTGCCTCTCTTACCGAACCGCATCACACCCATGGTTGGTGACACCGTCAAGAAAACGAAGTCTCCTACCTTGAATTCCAGAGGTCTCCGCCTCCTATCAACATAACTCCTGTACCAGCTCTGGGCAGACAACAATCTCCTCCGGATCAGATCCACCTTGCCCTCGTACTGCTGTACGATCTCGGGCCCAACTAACTGTCTCTCACCCACCTGACTCCAGCAAGTGGGTGTTCTGCAAAGTCTACCATACAATGCCTCGTATGGTGCCATACCAATGCTAGTGTGGTAACTGTTATTATATGCAAACACAATCGGAGGTAAATGATCCTCCTAGCTACCACCAAAATCCAAGGCGCAGGCCCTCAACATGTCCTCTAGTGTTTGGATGGTCCTCTTTGTCTGGCCATCTGTCTGGGGGTGGAAAGCAGTGCTAAAATTCAACACCGTGCCAAAAGGCTCCTACAAAGCTCCTTATAATCTCGATGTAAGCCTCTTGTCTCTGTCAGACACAATAGACACTGAGACACCATGCAATTTCACAATCTCAGCCACATACAACTCTGCAAGTTTTGCCAAAGGAAGATTCACCCTCATTGGCAAGAAATGTGATGATTTTGTAAGGCGATCCACTAACACCCAAACTATATCATTCTTCCTTCGGGTTCGTGGCAAACCCATCACAAAGTCCATCGACACATTTTCCCGTTTCCACACTGGAACGTCCAGAGGCTGCAAAGTCCCTTCGGGCTTCTGGTGCTCTATCTTCACCATCTGGCAAGTTGCACACTTCACCACATACTCAGCAATCTCTCTCTTCAACTCAGGCCACCAGAAGTTCCTCTTCAGGTCTTTATACATCTTGGTGCTTCCTGGATAAATAGTGTATCTGGAGCGGTGAGCTTCATCCAGCAAACTGTTCTTGATTTCCTCTATATGAGGCACATACAATCTCAAGTCATACCTCAAGCCACCATCTACCCCTACTGAAAAATGAGGGACATTACCAGCTTCCAGCTTCCTCCAGATATCTGACACAAAAAATCATCTTGCTAAGCTATGACAATCGCCTCGATCATCCTCGGGCGAACTGACAAATTAGCCAGTATCACTCCGGAAGGTCCCTGAGACTGTCTCCGAGGCCTGCACTCCACTAGGCCATCTAATAATTTCCATTCCTAGATCATCAGACTAGCTATGACATGAGTGTGTTGGCTCAGAGCATCTACAACCATATTTGCCTTCCCTAGGTGGTAGGACAAACTGAAATCATAGTCCTTGATATACTCCACCTAGCGCCTCTATCTCAGGTTCAAATCCTTCTGAGTAAAGATGTACTTCAGACTCTTGTGATCTGAGTACACCTCAAACTATTCACCATATAAATAATGCCTCCAAATTTTCAAGGCGAACACCACAGCTGCCATCTCTAAATCATGGATAGGATAATTCTTCACATGATCTTTGAATTGGTGTGAGGCATACGCCACCACCCTACCATGCTGCATCTGCACACACCCCAAACCAATCCCACAGGCATAACTGTGGACCGTAAAACTGCCACTCCCAAAGGGTAAAGTCAAAACTGGGGCCGATACCAGACGAGCCTTCAACTCATTAAAGCTCTCCTCGCACTGCCAATTCCAGGAAAAGTGCGCTTCCTTCCTAGTTAGTCTGGTCAATGGTGCAACAATCTTGGAGAAATCCTGAATGAATCTCCTATAATATCCTGCCAGGCTGAGAAAAATTCTAATCTCAGTTACTATCTTTGGTCTAGCCCAACTTCTCACAGCCTCCACTTTGGCTAGATCTACCTTGATGCCTTCTCCTGAAATAATGTGACCAAGGAAAGACACCTCTTCCAACCAAAACTCACACTTGGAGAACTTGGCATAAAGCTGATGTTGCCTCAGCGTCTCCAGTACGATCCTTAGGTGCCTCTAGTGGGTCTGAACATCCGGAGAATACACTAGAACATCATCCACTGAAATGGCAACAAACTAGTCCAAATAAGGCTTGAACACCCTATTCATCAGGTGCGTAAAGGCATCCAAAGCATTCGTCAACCCGAATGGCATAACCAAAAACTCATAATGCCTATAACAAGTGCGAAAAGCTGTCTTATGCACATTTGGCTCACTAATCTTCAACTGATGGTATCCCGATCTCATTTCTATCTTGGAGAACACCAATGCTCCCTGCAATTGGTCGAATAAATCGACAATCCTAAGCAGTTGATACTTATTCTTGATAGTGATCTGCTTCAACATCCGGTAATCTATACAGAGCCGAAGAGAATTGTCCGTCTTCTTCACGAACAAAATCGGTGCTCCCTTAGGTGAAACACTAGGACTAATGAATCCCTTATCCCTTATCCATTAGTTCTTGTAGTTGATTCCGGAGCTCCTTTAACTCAGCAAGTGCCATCCTATACGGAGCCATGGAAATAGGACCTAATCCCAGCACCAGATCAATCACAAACTCCACTTCCTTGTGCGGAGGCATTCCAAGCAATTCCTTTGGAAAAACATCGGGATATTTCCTCACCATTGGGAAGTCCTGAATCCTAACCATAGGCGAAGTTGAAACTATAACACAGGCCAAATAGCCCACACTGCCTCTCTCCAAATGATGATAGGCCTTGAGAGCAGAAATCACTTTCCTGGCCTCACTCGGTTTGGTGCCCTGTACCGCACACCAACCTTGGCCAGGACACTCAGCTAGAACTCTCCTCTTGGCACAATCTATCACGGCTGAATGCTGTGCTAGCCAATCCATTCCCAGGATAACATCATAATCCTACATATCCATCAGGATCAAGTTTGCCTAAAAATTCCTGTCCCCTAACTAAAAATTCTAGACTGTGTTCTCCCAATTGAGTGACTACATCTAGGTGGAATGCCGACCTGGCTGGCCTAGTCTCGATCTCAGAAGCAAATGACTCGGAGACAAAAGAAAATGAACTCCTAGAGTCGAACAAGACTCAGGCCATCTAATCAGCCACAAGGAAAGATCCTATAATCAACACACCATAACCATAATCATAACGAGAAATAGTGTCAATTACACATAGGATCGATTATTAGAGGAAAGGACTTATCAAATACAGCTGCGCTAGTTCTCACCTTCTACCACATCTCCAGATGGACCAGCATCTGAGGCAGCAATGGAGAACACTCTCCCCTTGGTAGGCTGACGTGGCGCATCTCCTACTGGCTTCGGCTGACTGGGACAGTCCTTCTGATAATGCCCGGACTTCCCACAGTTGTAGCAGACTACACTGTCTAATTTCCTCAACCTGTGCCAACATTACACAACTACATGCACCTTCTTGCCATAGACATGGCATGGTCCCATCTGTGGGCCACTACTAGACCAGGCATGGTTGAAACCCATACTCTCTTCCTTACCAGACGTAGGCCGTTGCTTCCGCTTCTTTCCAAAGTTGCCAAAACTCCCAGAACTTGGCGCTCACGTCACTGACGGTCGAGAAATGGAGGGTCGAGAAATAGAAGGTCGAGAGACAGACTTTCTCTCCTATTCCTTCTTAGGATACTCCTCCTAAAACAGCCTACGATCATCCTCATAGCGGCTTGCAAGCTCAACAGCATCCGCTAATGTCTGGCATCTGAAGCCAATAACTCTGGATCTCAACACAGGGTTCAGTCCTTCCACAAACCTCATGGCTCTATTCTTCTCAGAGATTACAGCCTGAGAGAACTGCTCCGACTGAAGGAAGGAT